>CBVK0100190611.1:0-15690 GCA_900067695.1 Picea abies | reverse complement strand
TTTTTGTTTTCTTAGGACCTTAGATTGGCTAACGGAGCCGCTAAACCCGTTAGAGTGGTTCATCCCAAACGGCTTGGGTTATTAGACAACCCCGGACCGGTTCCACTCTTCCAGTTGACGGACGGTTAATTTCACCCGTCAACAAATGGCGCTAGAAGGAGGGCCTAAACTTAATTAATGGCACAAGGCAGTTGCAAGACTCCTCCCCCCCCCCCCNCCCCCCCCAAATCGATCACCTATAGTGACCAGAATCCATTCAAATGATAATATTCCCCCTCAAACAACAACTACTTCAACCGACGATCCACAGATCATAGTTGAGCCAGCAACCCCTAATCCTACAGGTGGTGACATACAAGAGATTGTCCGCCAATCTCTTATAAAAACACATAGTGCCTTAGCTCGTCTTAGGAAACCAAACCATCCGTGGGGTCAACCTTTAGACTTCTCTGATATCAGAGAACAATTAGGTGACACTAACCTCACTGTGAATCCTATAGATCCAAACCTAAATCCTGCTGCAGGAGGATCTGGGATACCTCCTTCACCACCTCCATCATCTCCTTCCTCTTCTGGAGGGGATTCCTCTGACGAAGGCAATTCACCTTCTCAGCCTTCCACACCCACTACCCCAATGGAAAATCAGAACAATCCTGCTAGACCCTGGTTGGACCAGGATGTTGTAGCCGTACCTGGAGCTCAGCACCCTTTACCTAAACACCCAGAGAAATGGCTTCCCAAGTTTAATCCTGACTCAAAACAGATAGTTGAAGATCACATAAAAAAGTTTATGTTAGCCATTAGACTCCGTAACGTCGAACATGAAGACGTTGTCTGTAGATTGTTCCCGTATACTTTTGAGGGTAATGCATCCACATGGTACTTTGCCCAGCAACCCCATACCATCGTGTCTTGGGAAAAATTTGAGTCATGCTTTTTGGAAAAGTTCGGAGACGGTAAACCTTCGGAAGTCTTAGTCACGGATCTTTCTAGCTTAAAGATGAACCCAAAAGAAAAAGTTAAAGACTTTAATCAAAGATTCTTAACACTCAAAAACCGAATTCCTGCAGATTCTATGCATGTCGAGAGTCTTATAATAGCTTACTACACTAAAGCTTTACATCAAAGTATAGCTACTTGGGTTAAACGATCTAAGAAAGCCACGTTGTTAGAGGCCTTTGAGGAGGCCAGCCAGATTGAAAAGGATATACTTAGTCTTAAAGACTCTTCTAACAACGAAACTGATACTAGTTCTTCTTCTAAAAAGAAGATTGAAATACTCCCCAGACCCACTCAAAGTAAAACACAACCTGAGAACTCTGATTTGGAAAACCTAACCAAAGTTGTTCAGAAACTGTCTAATCAAGTTATAGACTTAAAAAGGTCAACCGAAGAAGCTTCCTCGAGTAAAGGATCCTACAAACCCCCGTTTCGGAAGCCTTTTCCTACCAACCAACCTAACCCAACCATCGAAGGCCTTAATCTAGAAAGTTTGCAATGTGCTCTTCAATCAATTCTAGAAGCCCAAGATAACTTACTACCCCCTGAGATCCCTCAGGAGGTAGTTGAACAAGAAACACTTCAAGAAGAAGAGTCTTCTCCAAACCTCTTTGGACACTTCTCGGATAGCATCTTTCAAGCTAACTTCGAGATAGTTCATCCTTATAATACTAGGAGTAAGACAACAAACAAACCTTCTACCGAAAACACTACAACTTCGCCTCCAAAGCAATCTAAATCAGTTGAGACTAAACAGAGTAATGTGAACCCCAACTTATATTATGATGTTGTTGAAGATCTTAAAAAGTTAAGGGCTAACATTTCTATTTATGAGTTATTGAAGTTTCCATTTCTGCTTCAAAAAATGTTGCAAAATATTCCAGAAAACGGCAAGAATGGTAATTCAAGTGGTAACAAGGTTGTGCAAAACAAAGTCCCTCAGAAGACTTCCACTAAAAATAATCCTGATCTTCAAGATAAAGGAAGCCTTCCTGTAAGTAATGTAAATAATGTAAATAATGTAGATAAAGTAGCCTTAGAAATTGCGAGTAAGAAGCCACAAGCTACTACTCTTTGTACTCGCAAAAATGTACCTCCTTTCTTGTTAACTTTCGAAATTTTCAACAGAAACGTGCATAATTGTATGGTGGACTCAGGAGCGTCATCCAATGTGATGCCTTGGTTTGTCTGCCAAAATATTAACGTTGAAGTAGAACCATCTACTTTAAAAATCATACAGCTTGATCAAACCAATGTTAAAGTTATAGGCGAACTAAAAAATGTATTGATTAGATTATCGTCTAACCCTAAGGTTCATCAGATTATTGATATAATCGTAGTGGATATTCCGAAAGTTTATGGTCTATTTTTGAGAAGGGACTGGTCAGAGCAACTACATGGTTATTTCGCGACAGATTGGTGATGCAACCCCGCTCTCACAGCACCCAGTCACTCCTCCAAGACCTTCTACAATATGGCCCGAAGAGTCAACAGCCCTTCCAACTCTCTCGACAGTTCTTTTTCCCACAGGGTTCTTCTTGGCGATCTCCCCTTCACTAGTCGGGAAATCGGGTTTTGCAGGTTCGCGAACCTTGGGTGTACTCCCCGTGCTATATGAAACTACGACTCCCGATCCCCGATGTCAACGATCAATGCTCCTATGTATCGGGGATTTCCCTATCGAGAAATCGGCAGATGAAAGGAGGCAATTTACTCACCTCTCAGTACCCCAAACGCTGATGTGTGATGCCACGTACTGTCCTCCGCTCCGTCTCCATGGGACCTGTCGCAACTCGAGGCTTCACTGTTCCTCTGTGCTCCCTTTTATTTTGAAAACGCTGAAGTGCCGAGTCCTAACTCCTCGGGATCTCATGCCACCTGTCCCTTCGATGATCGACGGCTTCGATTTAAATCAGGGAATCGCAACTCGCGATTTCGACGTGCATGCAGCTCTTGTACACGCCAACCCCGATATGCCGAAATGCGATGGCAAATGGGTTCCACTACGCTTGGAGGTTAACTCTTCCTCAAGAGTTCAAGTCGTCAATTCTCTTCCTCTTGAAGAGTTCTCCTCTTTACCACCTTCACCTGTGTAAGCGAAGGAAAGGAACTAACCCTCCTGAGCTTTTACGGCTTCTGGGTTCCTTCAGGAAACTCCCTGCACGTACTCCTTGCGGCTTTACTTCAAACACACTAAGTGTTTAAGTCTCCTCAACCTTGTGCACCCTTGAAGCAACAGTCTATCAATGCCTTAGCTCGGAATCCCCATTCTGAGACCTCATCCAGCCTGCACAACCCTGGCACGACTCTAACAACCAAATTCACTCTGGGCAAACGAGAACAAGAGTTTAACTGTTTGGCCTCCTCGATGCACTCTATGCGGAGGAATTCAACTGCACTCTATGCAGGAATCTCCTGGCTCAAACAGAGAAACAATTGAAACTCATTTCTCATTCTCTCAGGTTTCGAACCTGATATGCAATCACATTCACAGCATATAGAAGATAAGCATAAAGAGAAGCAAGTATGCAATAGCATAACATCAACAACACACACAATTCAAACACAGCCATGGAATTGAATCAAGGGCTTTCTTCTATTAATTCAATCTGTACATGGGTGTTCTTCACAAGTTCTGTGGGTAGCTCTTCTTCTTCTCCTCTATGCTAATGTTGAATGATAATAATTGATTATACAAGGAGGGTGCCTATATTCGTTTTCCCTCCTGGAAATGAAACTGTCTAATCTACAACTAACCCTATCTACCAGCATTTAAAACTGTTAAATGCCTTCTTATCTACATTACATTACAAGTGCGCTTCATATGAATGCATTCATTCAAACAACAACGCAACAATCCTTTCAAAGCGATTCAAAAATGTATGCGCTGGTGCTGTCCAGTTGTATCTCTCTATCCCCGTGCTGCTCATTTCATGACGCCGTAGATGCTCCTGCATCATACTCCTCGACTCAAAAGATTTCATGAGCTCCTGTCCATGAGCTCCTACACAGTCTTCCCATGCTTCTGAATCATTGCTTCTGTTTCCCAGCTGGCATCCTCCACTGGGTGATTTTTCCATTTCACCAGGTACTCAAAATATTGCTTTCTCCTAGTCTTCTTTCCAATTCTTTTATCCAGTATGCACTCCATCTCTGGCTTCTGTGAAACTGGCAATTGCTTCTGCCACTGGACCATTGGTTCCTCAATTTCAGTGTCTATTGTATCAGTCTGGTATGGGTATAAGTCCGAGATATTGAAAATCGGAGATATCCCGATGCCCTCTGGCAACTCAAGCTCATATGCATTCTCACCAAACTTCCTCAGGGCTCTGCATGGTCCAATTTTTTTCATCTTGAGCTTGTTATACGTCCTTCTCGGAAACCTTTCCTTCCTTAGGTGCGCTAAAACCATGTCTCCAACTTCGAACTGAAGTTGTCTTTTCCTCTGGTCAGCTCTGCGCTTATACTCCTGGTTCGCCTTCATCAGTCGATGCTTCACCTCTGCGTGAAGTTCCTGCATTGCTTCAACGAATTCCTCAGCTCTCACGCTGCTCGTTTCAGCCTGTTCTGACTCCCTGAGCTCAGATACTCCTCACAGTTGTGTCCCATACAAAATTTGAAATGGGATCTTACCTGTACTTTGATTCACTGAATCATTGTACGCAAACTCTGCCTGTGATAGGATCTGATCCCAACTGCTGTGATGCTCAGTCACGAGACTTCTCAACAGATCCCCCAAGCTTCTGTTGACTACTTCGGTTTGCCCATCTGTCTGCGGATGGTAAGCAGAACTGAATGTCAGGTCAGTCCCTAGCTTCTTCCATAGCGTCCTCCAAAAATGACCTATGAATTTGGTATCCCGATCTGAGACTATGCTCCTCGGCAATCCATGCAATCGCACGATCTCTTTGAAAAATAAATTTGCGATGTCGGTTGCATCACTAGTTTTTTTACACGGTATGAAATGTGCCATCTTTGAAAACCTATCCACCACCACAAATATGGAGTCCACTCCTCGCTGTGTTCTTGGCAAACCCAACACAAAATCCATACTGATGGCTTCCCATGGCCTCTCGGGTATAGGTAATGGCTGATAGAATCCTGTGTTCTGCTTTCGGCCCTTTGCATGTTGACATATCCTGCACCTGTCAACAAACCGCTTTACATCAGCACGCATGCCAGGCCAATAATAAGATTCGCACAACTTGGCAAAGGTCTTATCGTGTCCAAAATGACCTGCTAAGCCCCCACTGTGCTTCTCCTTCACCAAATTCTCTCTCATAGAGCAATCTGGAATGCACAATTGATTGTCTTTAAACAGAAATCCACCCTGGATCAGGTAGTCAATCCACGGACTCCTATCCCTGAGAACTGGGTTCTCCACTGCCTCATATGCCTCGCCAAAGTCTACGTCACTTGCATACATATCTTTTAGATTTTCAAAACCTAAGGTTTTGACTTTGAACTCCTACAGCAGCAAACATTTCCTGCTCAAGGCATCAGCCACCTTGTTCGCATTCCCCGAAATGTGCTTTATCACAAATGTAAAAAATTTCATGTACTCTACCCACTTCGCATGCTTCTGATTCAACTTATCTTACTGGCTCACGAACTGCAATGCATGATTGTCACTATACAGGACAAATTCCTTGGGTATGAGATAATGTCACCATTTTTTTAAGGCCTGAATGATGGCATAGAACTCTTTATCATATATGGAGTACTTCAGCTTCGCATCATCCAGCTTCTCGCTAAAATATGCTACAGGCCTGTCATCCTGACTCAAGACCCCTCCAACAGCATATCCACTAGCGTCACACTTCACTTGGAAGGTCTTCTGAAAATCATGCAGTACTAACACTAGCTGCTCTGTTATCTTTCACTTCAACAGATTGAAGCTCCTTTCAGGTTCTGTTGTCCAATGGAAAACCTTATGTCGTTTCTTCACGGTATCCATCATTGCTGCGCTAATTCCACTGAAATTCCAAATGAATTTTCTATAGAATCTTGCCAAACCATGGAAGCTCCTTACTTCAAAAACATTCCTCGGTGATGGCCAATTCCTGATTACGTCAACCTTCTCAGGATCCATCTTCAATTCATTTGCCGAGATTACAAAACCCAAATATATGAGTTCTGTCTGCATGAAGGAACATTTCTTCAAATTGATCAGCAGCTTCTCCTGCTGTAGCCTCCTCATTACAATGGCCTAATGCCTCAGATGCTCAGCCTTCGTTTTGCTGAAAATTAAAATATCATCCAGGTATACCACCACAAATTTGCCAATGAATTCCCGTAGGACTTCATTCATCAGTCGCATAAATGTTCTTGGCGCGTTTGTCAGCCCAAATGGCATGACCAGCCATTTGTACAAACCCTCGTTTATCTTGAATGTTGTCTTCCATTCGTCTCCCTCTCTCATCTGGATCTGATGATATCTGCTCTTGAGATCAATCTTGGAAAAGTAATTTTCCCCACTCAGGCAATCCATCAAATCATCCATTCTCGGCAGTGGAAACCTATATCTGATGGTAATTTCATTAATAGCCCTGGAGTCTGTGCACATCCTCCAGCCTCCATCCTTCTTCGGGCTCAGTACTGTTGGAACAACACATGGACTTAGACTTTCTCTGACTAGTCCTTTATCCTGTAGATCCTGTACCTTCCTTTTGACCTCCTCGTTCTCCTGAGGTGTCAACCTATATGCCGCCTTATTCGGTAGACTTGCTCCAGGTATGAGGTCAATGTGGTGACTCACACTCCTCATCGGTGGCAACGAACGAGGTAGTTCATCCACGATGATATCAACGAACTCTCCAAGTAGTTCCTGAATTTCTTCCAGCAAGTCGTCCACTCTTGTGCTTGTCAGAAAAATTCTCGGCTTCCTGACAACAAAGAATTGTGGATCTTCATCCTTCTCTAGCTCTGTGAGAAGTTCCTTCCCACTCATGAGAAGTATGGCATTGCTCACTTTCGGCTTCACTTCCTTATCCTTTACCGGATGTAATGTATGTGATCTCCCATCCTTCTCCAAGGTGTATGTGTTCATTCTCCCATCATGAACAACATGTCGGTCATACTGCCAAGGTATTCCCAATAAAACATGACAGACATCCATGGGAATGACATCACACAGGATTTCATCCTTATATTCACCCATTTTAAAGTTGACCAAGCATTTCTTTGTAACACATACCTAGTGTCCTTTATGTAGCCATGTCACCTTGTATGGACTTGGGTGTTTGTTTGTTTTCATCTCCAGCTTTTCCACCATCTCGGTCGAAACGAGATTATCGGTGCTTCCGTTGTCCACTATGACCTTGCATTTCCAGCCCTTGGTTTTGCAAGTCGTCCGGAACAGTCTGCATCTCTGCACTGAGCTGTCCACCTCTTTCTCAGGTTTCAAGAGAGCCTTGTGCACTGTCAGTGACTCCCCACTTCCATTGTTTTCGTCCTCAACATCTTGCCTCTGCGACTCTGCGAAGTGAGCTTTTCCTCTGTCCATATTCCTCTCTGGACAGTCAACGGCCTTATGTCTGTCTTTACCACATGTAAAACACGTGATAACTCCTCCTCAACCTCTGCCTCAACATCGGGTACGAGGAAAGATGTTCACGTCAGCATATCCTCCTTGCTGATCATCTTGTTGCCTCCTCGGCTCAAAAGTTTGTTGCTTCTACTGTGAGGTTCCACCTCTCTCAGTTTTTCCCTTAGGTCTCCTCCAATCCTCCTTGGGCTTCTGTGTTTTCTCTTGGGAAACTGTCTTGCCTCTGGGCTGGCTTCTGCCCCGCCCTCGCTATCCCTGCCTGCGGCTTAGCTTCTCTTCAGCCTTCAGAGCCATCTGGTAGGCATCCTCAACTGTGCGGATGGTCAGCATGTTCAATTCATCCTGAATATCATACCTGAGACCATTTATGTATCTCGCCACCTTTTCATCATCACTCTCCCGATGACCCGCTCTGATGTTGAGTCTATAGAACTCCTCGGTGTATTCTCTCACCGTCATCAACTTCTGTCTCAGGTTCTGCATGCACCTGAACAATGTGATCTGGTAATCTCTCAGGATGAACTTCGCCTTCATCTTTGCGATCATTCGATCCCAGCTCTTGATCTTTTGTTTTCCTTTGGAACATTTGTCCGCCTGCAGCTCATCCCACCATAAGGCTGCATGTCCTTTCAGCTTGGTAACAGCATGCCTTATTTTCTTGTCCTCTTCGATATCTTCATAGTCGAAGTATGTATCCAATGCTCGGATCCAATCCAACAATTCCTCTGCATCTAGACTTCCCTCATAGACGGGAATGTCCATCTTTGTCTTCGAGCTCATCCTTGAAATGGCTCTAATCAACCTCTCGGTTGATGCATCCTCTGCTGCGACCTCCTCAGCATCGTGTCCATCTTCCTCTTCAATCTCGGGATCACTGAACTCTGCTGCACCAACACCACATCTTTGGGTGGTCTCCATTTCTTCTAGTCTGGCTCGGAGATCTCTCATCTCTCGCTCTATTTCAGCATTTCCTGCTGGCCTACCCCTTCTTCGCGCATCCCTGTCCTCACGATCAGGAGATTTCCTTTCTCTTTTGGGTGGCATGGTGTATCTGCTTCTCTCTACTACCCGAAAAAAGAGAGCTTCGTAACCTGCTCTGATATTACTCTGACGCAAGTCGTGAATACCTGAGTGCTTGCCTTTCCTCTTTCACTCCTTCTGCCTGAAATATACAGACAAGATCTTCAAGCTCTGAAACCACTCCTGACGCAACCCCACTCTCACAGCACCCGGTCGCTCCTCCAGGACCTTCTACGATCTGGCCCAAAGAGTCAACAACCCTTCCAACTCTCTCGGGAGTTCTTTTTCCCACAGGGTTCTTCTCGGTGATCTCCCCTTCACTAGTCAAGAAATCGGGTTTTGCGGGTTTGTGAACCTTGGGTGTACTCCCCGTGCTATATGAAACTCCGACTCCCGATCCCCGATGTCAACGGTCAACACTCCTGTGTATCGGGGATTTCCCTATCGGGAAATCGGTAGATGAAAGGAGGCGATTTACTCACCTCTCAGTACCTCGAATGTCGATGTGCGATGCCACGTACTGTCCTCCGCTCCGTCTCCATGGGACCCATCACAACTCAAGGCTTCACTGTTCCTCTGTGCTCCCTTTGATTTCGAAAACACCAAAGTGTCGAGTCCTGACTCCTCGGGATCTCATGCCACCTGTCCCTCCGATGATCGACGGCTCCGACTTAAATCGGGGAATCGCAACTCGCGATTTCGACGTGCATGCAGCTCTTGTACACGCCAACCCCGATATGCCGAAATGCGATGGCAAATGGGTTCCACTGTGCTTGGAGGTTAACTCTTCCTCAAGAGTTCAAGTCGTCGATTCTCTTCCTCTTGAAGAGTTCTCCGCTTTACCACCTTCACCTGTGTAAGCGAAGGAAAGGAACTAACCCTCCTGAGCTTTTACGGCTTATGGGTTCCTTTAGGAAACTCCCTGGACGTACTCCTTGAAGCTTTACTTCAAACACACTAAGTGTTTAAGTCTCCTCGACCTTGCGCACCCTTGCAACAACATTCTATCAATGCCTTAGCTCGGAATCCCCATTCTGAGACCTCGTCTAGTCTGCACAACCCTGGCATGGCTCTAACAACCAAATTCACTCTGGGCAAACGAGAACAAGAGTTTAACTATTTGGCCTCATCGACGCACTCTATGCGGAGGAATTCAACTGCACTCTATGCAGGAATCTCCTGGCTCAAACAGAGAAACAATTGAAACTCATTTCTCATTCTCTCAGGTTTCGAACCTAATATGCAATCACATACGCAGCATATAGAAGATAAGCATAAAGAGAAGCAAGTATGCAACAGCATAACATCAACAACACACACAATTCAAACACAGCCATGGAATTGAATCAAGGGATTTCTTCTATTAATTCAATCTGTACATGGGTGTTCTTCACAAGTTCTCTGGGTAGCTCTTCTTCTGCTCCTCTATGCTAATGTTGAATGATAATAATTGATTATACAAGGAGGGTGCCTATATTTGTTTTCCCTCCTGGAAATGAAACTATCTAATCTACAGCTAACCCTATCTACCAGCATTTAAAACTGTTAAATGCCTTCTTATCTACATTACATTACAAGTGCGCTTCATATGAATGCATTCATTCAAACGATGGCGCAACAATCCTTTCAAAGCGATTCAAAAATGTATGCGATGGTGCTGTCCAGCTGTATCTCTCTATCCCCGCGTTGCTCGTTTCATGACGCCGTAGATGCTCCTGCATCAATTGGTCTCATCTATGGCTTCCAGAGAATGGTAAGCCTAATAAAATCAAAGTGAATCGTGAGTGCTACCTTAAGTTCACGGTCACAGATTTAAACGATCCCAACGAACCATACACACCTTCTGGTGATTCACCTGAGGTCCAAGGGATGGACACCTTCTTCGGCAATTTCATGGTCGAGGCTTCACCTATCAGCAACCCAGAACAACAGTCCGGGATTGTAACATGTACGCAACCAACAGCTTCTACGCAATGGTCCTATGTGCCCGATGGAAATCAAATTTGGTCTCTATATTTCGATGGATCTAAGTCTAAAGAAGGACCTGGTGCAGGCTGCATCATTATCGATACGGCAGGTAACAAGACATTAATTGCATGTAGACTAGAATTTGAATGTACTAACAATACTGCAGAATATGAGGCTTTACTTCAAGGTCTCAGGAAAGCCCTGGATATGAACATTCAAAACCTGGTTTTATTTGGTGACTCTGAAATAGTGGTTAGAAAGGTAAGAGAATCTATCCATTATCTCTCTCCTCGTCTCAAGAGCTACCAGTCCGAGGTATGGAGTTTAATGAATAAATTTTCCGCTTTCAATATAAATTCCATTCCTAGATTAAATAATGTTGAAGCAGATCTATTAGCTAATGTAGCCTCTAAACTTCTTCCTGCAGAAGGCTTGTTGCCAGACGCATTCTCCGTTGAGCTATTGTTTTGGCCATCTGTTCCTGACAATATCACAAATTGGAGGGCATTTGACGACGATCAGCAAATTATCAACTTTCTACACATGGAAGAAACCTTTCAAGGCGCGGTGATAGATGAACGCACACACGATGACAATTTGCACGATTTTACGGTAATACCTGATCCGAAATCTCCTGAAGCTCTGTCGGACACGGTAAATTCCATACCCAAATCTGTAATTAGATTAGAGAAGTTTTATGATTTTGAAGATAAATTTAAAAAGGTGGTCAACTGTAAAACTAATAGTTCCTCGTTGTCTTATGAAAAAGTGAACTTAGGAACTAGTGAAAATCCTCAGTTCATTAACCTAGGCTTGGGATGTTCTAGACAAGAAAAAGCTACTTTGGTTAAATTATTTAAAGAATTTAAGGATGTCTTTGCATGGACGTATGATGATCTTAAAACTTTCGACCCTAATATCATACAGCATGTCATCCCAATGAAGCCCCAAACCTTACCCTTCCAACAGAAACTGAGGAAGATGCACCCTAAACTAAAACCGATCATTCAAAAAGAATTGAATAAACTCCTAAGTGATAAAATAATTTTTCCTGTTAGGCACACTCAATGGGTGTCCAACCTTGTCCCAGTTCGGAAGAAAAATGGGGAAATATGACTCTGCGTCGATTTCCGAAACCTCAATAGAGTGTCTGACAAAGATAATTATCCTGTCCCACCCATGGAATAGATCCTTCAACGGGTATCTGGTTCCGAAAGGTTATCCCTGTTAGATGGTTTCTTTGGATACAACCAAGTCCTGATGTCTCCACCAGACCAACTCAAAACTACCTTTCGTACTTCGTGGGGCACTTATGCTTATCGCAAAATGCCCTTTGGATTGATTAATGTTGGTGCCACCTTTCAGAGAGCAATGGACATTGCTTTCTGAGGCTTAATCAATCAGTCTGTTGTAGTTTACTTGGATGATGTGACTATATATTCTAAAAACAAAGACGATCATCTAGCTCACTTACAAGCTGTCCTACTGCGATGTTGTAAATACGGCATCTCCTTAAATCCCAAAAAATCCATCTTTGCAGTAGAACAGGGTAAACTCCTAGGATTCAGAGTGTCTAGTGAAGGAATGATTATTGACCCCGAGAGGACTCAGGCCATCGCAAAGCTTCCCCCCCCTACATCCAAAAAATCCATGCAGTCTTTCTTAGGCCAGATTAACTTCGTGAGAAGATTTTTCCCCATTTTCTCCGAAATGGTTAGGCCTTTACAAAATTTGATTAAGAAAGACACCCAATATCACTAGGGACCCACAGAAAATCAAGCTTTTAATGCCATAAAGAAGGCCATAATAGACGCTCCGTCTCTCATGAGCCCTGACTTCTCTCAAGATTTTACACTCTATACTTTTGCCTCTGACCGTTCCTATGCCTCCATCCTAACTCAGAAGAATGTCGAGAACAATGAAGTACCCATCACCTTTATGAGCTCCTCTTTCAAAGGCACTGAACTTAATTACCGAGCGGTTGATCGGCAAGCCTACATTGTTTTCAAAGCAGTCAAACACTTTCATTCCTGTCTTTTGAAGTCAAGGACGAAAGTCATTGTCCCCTACCCTGCCGTAAGGAACTTGTTAGTACAGAAGGAGTTAGGAGAGAAGAGAGCTAACTGGGTCACCTCCTTGCAAGAGTATGACTTAGAAATCACCCCAGCTCAGATTGTGAGAGGCCAAGGGTTATGTAAGTTGGTAGTTGACTCAGAAACAAGACAACCAGAAAACAATGATACGTCAAACCTAGGACAAAACAATCAAAGCCTAATTTGTTGCGCACAAAACCTTGTTAGTCCCTGGTACGGCGATATTAGGTTCTGTCTTGAACATGGGTCAGCTCCTCATCACTTAGACCACCCTAAGAGAAGAGCGTTGAGGCTAAAGTCTGCCTCCTTTCATTTGGTTAACGGTGTACTGTTTCGTCATAATTTTGACAGCGTACTGATGCGTTGTCTTGAAAAAGACGAAGCAGAAAAAATATTGCTAGAGTTGCATGCAGGAGAAGTTGGTGGTCACTTCGGTGGTGACACCACCGCTCATAAGGTTTTAAGAGTCGGTTACTACTGGCCCACACTTTTTAGGGACACCCATGCCTTGTGTTGTAAATGTATCATCTGTCAGAAAGCATCAGGGCGGTTGCAAAAACCAGCATTTCCCTTGCAACCTATTTCAGTAGATTCTCCTTTCCAGCAATGGGGCTTTGATATCATAGGTCCAATTAACCCTCCGTCCTCGCAACAGCACAAGTATATTGTGAAAGCCACAGATTACTTTACTCGATGTTCTGAAGTTGTTGCGTTAAGAACTGTCAACACCAGTCAGGTAATCGCCTTTCTAAACTCGAATATTATCACTCATTTCGGTATCCCCGACTGTCTAGTATTTGACAACGCTTCATACTTTTCTTCTCTTGAGATGAGCGAGTTCGCTTTAGAGAAAGGAATTGAGTTGAATTATTCTGCTAGTTACTACCCCCAGGGAAACGGATTAGCAAAATCAACAAACAAGAACTTGATTAAAATTATCAAGAGAACTGTGGTTGAAAATCACAAGAATTGGCACAATGCATTGCTGAACGCGCTATGGGCTGATAGGGTAACACCAAAATCTGCTATAGGAAACTCCCCCTTTTTTCTCGTTTATGGCAGAGAAGTAATTCTGCCACCTCACATTCTTCTTCCTTCACTCCAGTTGTCACAGAAAGTCCAAGAAGAAGATTGTCCCCCTTTAGAAAACCGAATTAACGCTTTGATGAAGCTAGAAGAAGTAAGAGCCCAAGATAAATGTAAGATAGATAAACATCAACAATTGGTTAAAAGATGGTTCGACTCTAACTCTGCTTCTGATAGGAATTTTGAAGTAGGTGATCTCATCTTGAAGTGGGACAAACCACACGAGGGAAAGGGTGAGCACACAAAATTTCAAAACTTGTGGCTTGGACCATTTTTAATTGTTGAAAAGTTGGGTCCTAGTTCCTTTCGATTGCAGAATCTTGAAGGATAGCTTGACACCTACCCGGTGAATGGCCAAGCCTTGAAAAGATACTTTGCATGATAACTAGCCTTGTATATTATGTAAATATTTTATTTTTGTTTGTATTTTCGTTTGCTTGTTGTTTTCGATTTTGATTTGAATTTATCAGTTTGTGTTTTGGACATATACGTACCTGAACACGGAGCTATTCAGACAAAGATAAAAGAGATTTTCTTCGCTGAAATAACTTCTAAAAAAATTGTACAAACATCAATGATATATTGCTGGAATTGATATATATGTTGGAAAAGTTTGTTGTTTGAAAGAAGTTTACTGATTTCGATCTCTAAGCAGATTTTGTCATGATCATCTATTATCTTTTTACGCTGTCCATTTTCTGTAAAGGAATGACTCAGAAGATGTCTCCCTGTATTAGGAAGTTGTTTTTGTAAATAAAACATCTCTGGATCTAAATAAAGGATAGTTCCAAAAAATTCTGATGAGGTCTGAAAAAATATGTTAAAATATCAAGATTTTCAGCGTCACCCTGCTCAAATATATATCTGTAAAAAACAAAACAAAATAAATTATGAATAAGAGTTGTGGGAAGTGCTTGTAAACCCGTCGGGATACTGAACAGGTCTGCTACCAACGGGTAAATGCATGCATGGCACCAAGACAACTTCGTCGGGGTACTGAACAGGCCTGCTGGCAGCGAAGCAATGTCGGGTATATGAAAATTTGCAAAAAAGAAACCTCCTTAATGTCCTTTATTTTGATCCAGAACTTCTTGGGAGGATACAGATGTCAGAGTGGGTTAAATGGAAACCCTGTCGAGGCTATGGACGCCTGTTGGAAGCAGTGGCTATGCCAACAGTATTGAATATTTTATCTTTAATATCATGACTTGTTGATTTAAGATTGTTATCAGTTTTCATCTTTTAAAAACACTGCTAGGAAAGATGGTTAATGATGATGTTTTTACCATTTTTTGGTTGTTATTTTTGAGTTGAAATTTTCTTTGCTTCCCTAATCTGAATTTGTTTCTTTTGATAGAGATAACTGCTTCTACCAGTGTGTCGCCATTGTTGGCAGCCAATAATCTTTTTTCTATTGTCTTATAAGCTGCCTACACCAATGTTTTGCAAACATCAATTTTTNNCTATTGTCTTATAAGCTGCCTACACCAATGTTTTGCAAACATCAATTTTTTTTCGTCGCATGTTTCAATAAACGACATTTTTATTCTTTGTGACATTTACTCACTTATTTTTGTTTTGTTTTCATGACTGTAAGTGTGAAAACTTAATCTTTTGAAAGTCGCATTGAAATCGCTACCTGAATTGTCATTATCTGTTGTCGATATGCCTATTGCGCTTACCTTTTATTTATCATTATGTAGTTGGGAGAACTTTCGAACTACACTCATTGGACATTCTTATATTGATTGTGTGGTTGGGATTCATTGAGTTTGAAATGCATTAATATTTGGATTTGCATTTTTATTTTGATTTACTTGACCTTTGGTTTCGTGAAAATGCAATGGGGGTTATGGTTAAATCTTTCATTTATATCTTGTGTTTTCATAACTATTAGTTTGTTGATGATATGATTACCTATTGGCACATTGGTTAAACGATGGCGCATGAGCCGTTACAATGCAATGGTGCATGGTT
>CBVK0100190608.1:0-11525 GCA_900067695.1 Picea abies | reverse complement strand
ATAATGCAATATTTAATTGCTTGCAATTTCAAAGAGCTAGCCTTTGCTTTATTTAAACCGGATGGATATTAGAGATTTTGCAAATAAAAGACTATATCCTTATACCATAATGATGAAGAAAGATTTTCATGTACCTTTAAGAAATGTTCTTGTGGATTCTTTCCCTTAGGTTTTGGTACATGATCTGTTGAAATATGTGAAATGGAATTTATTCCCAAAACTTTACAATTTGATTCTGCCAACAACTTTGCCAATCCTTGACCTTTGATTAATTTGTGGGTTTTATTTGTAGGTCATATTCCTTAATATTTGCTATCCATTTTCCTCTCCTTCCATCACTATATGGCTAGCTAAGAATATCTTTAATTATGTTGTTTGACACATATGCAACTATTTTTTAATGTAACACAAGATCCTACAAGTTTTTAAAGCTTTTACTAATGCATAAGCCTGTTTTTATAGAATATTATATTTCAATTTTGTATCCCTCAGAGTTTTGCTAAAAAATGCAATTGGTTGTTCAAATCCTTCATCATTATTTTGTAACAAAACATCTGCAATAGTGTTTTGAGAACCAAACGAAAAAATACTGAAGTACTTTGTATAATATGGGCTTGCCAAAACTGGTGCTTCTCCTAAAGCTCTTTTTATCCGCTCAAATGAATTCTTGGCTTCTAAAGACCATTTAATATCATAATTCATTTTTAGCATATATGTTATATCTTTAACAATCTCAACAAAGTTTTTCATAAATCTTCTCATAAAATTAATCTTACCCAAAAATGATTGTATCTTTTTTCTTAATTTTGGGTAACCCAATGATTTGGATTGCTTCGAATCTTCCCCAAAAATGATTATATTTCTTTCTTAATTTTGGGTAACCCAATGATTTTGATTTCTTCAAATCTCTGTGGATCAATTTTAATACTTTCCCTTGAAAAAATATGTGCCAATAGTTTACCTTCTTGCATTGCAAAATGAGATTTTTTTGGATTCAAAGATAAACCAATTTTTTTACACTTATGGAATGTCTGTCAAAGATGCTTCAAATGATCCTCATATGAATTTGAGAAAACAATGCAATCATATAAATAAATAACAATGAATGTGTCTTTTTCACCAACGAAAGCTATATCCATAACTCTCTGAAAAGTTGTCCTTGCATTCATCAAACCAAACGAAATTTTATCATACATGAATTACTCTAAGGTGTAGCAAATGTAGTATTCTCTCTATATTACTCATGCATTACCACTTTATTGTATCCAAAAAAACCATCAATCATAGAAATTATATTGGCTCCAACTAACTTCTGTAAAATATGATCCATCTTGGGAAGAGGGTAATTATCTTTTAATGAAAACTTGTTCAAATTTCTGAATTCAACACAGTCTTATTTCTCCATTTTTCTTCCTCTTAGGAACTAAATTTGCTACCCAAGCTAAATATCTGAGAGGGACTATTATCTTGGCATCTAAGAGATTCTTTAACTCTTTCTCAATTACTAGAAGAAGAATGGGATTAATTTTCCTTAATTTATGTTTAAAAGGCTTAGTTCCAACTTTGAGTGGAATTCTGTGTTGAATAATATTGGTGTCGTACGTTTTTAAGTCTTCATATTTCTATGCAAAAACATCAATTTATTCTTTGAGTAGATCTACATACCTCTTGTTTTGATCAACATATAAATACTTAAAAAGTTTAATGAATTTTGGTTCTTGATCAATTCCAATATTACAATCTTCCACTTATTCAACTTGAGGATGGATAGAAGGCTTGAAAACAACATCATTTTCATCAAATAGTTTTTCTGAAGGTACCAACCCTTTTGGAATATGATCGTTTTTTAACAACATGAATTTGTGATTGGAAATCATTTTCTGCCATTCAAAATCTGATTTAGGTTCTTCTTCTAATTGATCATTATCATCTTCATTATCCTGGTCAATATGACTAGCAACAAATTCATTTACTATCTTTATAAATATTTTAATTTATTGGTCATCCTCGAACACTTGCCAATGCTTGACATTGTCTGAAATAGAAGGTTTGTACCTCATCTCAATTTCATATTTTAGTTTTGAAATAAATGGAGGTCTGAATGTACTTGCTTCCATTGCCAATGAGTTTTCCCGTTGATTCAAATGTCTAGGGATTACATTGATATTAAAAGACAAGAAAAATTTTCAATCAAGTCCCAGACCAGATTTCTATAAGACCTTATCTTTGGATGCTTTGTTTTATATTTTTTTCTTACTTTTTGTACAATTAGAGTTCTGCATCTCCAAAGACATTCAAAAATTTCATTTTTCTTGTTGTTTCTAAACCCAATATTAAAGCTTCATATTCATAGACATTGTTTGTGGTATCAAACTCTAGTTTATAAGATAGAGATATTGTTTCCCAGAAGGTGAAAATAAAAGAACACCAATTCCTAATCCTTCCCAAGATGAGACACCATCGAAGTACATTTTCTAAATGCCTTCTTTGCAACTAACAACATTTTTACAAAAATGTAAATCTATTTTTTTGTCCAAAATTTAGCTTCATTATTTATAGATAAAATAAAACATCACAGATATTGTTTCATTGAATATACAAGATAATTCTTTGGGTTCTTAGGATCACTCATTATGTAGGAAAGATTACTTTCCCTATATAGCCTCTTGTTTTCATCACCAAAAACCAAGACAATAGCATAGGTTATGTCCATTTGCAATGTTCCACCCGATTTAGCTTTTCGTGACCTTGACAAGAGCATACCATAATTTGTAGGCACATCCACCACAATCACATCCATTATAATACTCTTGATTGGTAATTGAGCTAAATTCACAACCAGACCCTTAATCATACCCATACATTTAACTTTTCTTGAATCAAAAGAGTATAAGTCATGATTTTTGATGTTTGTGGTAGCATCAAACAAGTACTTCCACATTGGCACGTGTTTTGCATGTGGAAGTTGTTGAAAACATTCCAGTCTTGAGTTTAATTTAGTTAAAATGAATTAATTAAAGAAAAAATGTATTTATTAGTGAATTGATTTATTTAAAGGACATGCAAAGCATGCAACATGTAATCTAAATATTAAGTGAGTGTGAGAAGTAATCTCAATCATAGATCACTTTGGAGATTAGAGATAGATTGTAACTCATGATTATAAAAGCAAGGCTAGGGGAAGGAGGAAGACACTTGTGAGAGACGTGTGTTGAGGGAGTCGACACAGTCAAGACTCTTGACGAGAGGTTGAGGTTAGGAGACTCTTGGTGAGATTTCAAGAGCAAGGGACCTTGGTGAGAGACCAAGGTGAGGATCTTTGGTGAGATGCCAAGATTGAGAGACTCTTCATGAGATGCCAAGAGCATGAGGACTTTGGTGAGATGCCAAGGCTGAAGATCTTTGGTGAGATGCCAAGATCAAGATCTTTGGTGAGATGCCAATATTGGAGATATCAAAGAAGAACTTTTTCTAGTGTGATGAGTGTAGGAGAAAAGAAGGAATTTTTCTTACATTAGAGTGAGGAGATCTCACTAGTTGGGTGAAGAGAGTTCATCCAAGTATTGATGAGAGCATTGGATCACAAAGGATCATGATTCAAGATATTGATAGGTGGATAAGGACTTTCATCTAGTGGTCATATAGGTCAAGAAGGAGAGAACGAAAGGAGTCGCTGATGGGTTTCAAAGGATAGAGATTAGAGGGAAGAGAAAAGTCGTGCAAAGCTTGTTGTATGGTATTTCTATTGATATCAATGAGTCATATTTTAGACAGTCACCGATATCCACAAGTCACAGAAGGGAAATTGGTAGATATTTGTGGGTCATAGAAGGGAAAGTCACGGATTTCTCAGGAAAAGTTCCAGAACATGTTGTACAACGACATAGTTGTTTCCAGGTTCATCTACAGTGTATAATTCTCTCAGTGGGCCATTTTCCCTGATACGGGAGCTCTGATTTGACCTTAATAAAAACATTATTGGACTAGTTTTCACTTCGGGGTTTTTCCAGGGGTTTACCCAAAAATATTGGTGTTTATGTGTGCTTGATTTGGTTTTCTTGTTTATGCTTTCGTTGCATGTTTAGTTGATTACTCAGCTATGATTTTAATAGATAAAGTGATTTTATTTGAGCTAACTATCGAGTGTTGAGTAGAGTTGTAAAATATCAACATCGTATTAGTGCATACCAAGGGTTGAATCCACTCAGGATTTTATTTTCAACATGGTATCAGAGCCAAGATTGCTCTAAGAGGAAACCAAGTGCACATAGTATTAGAGTAGGTGCTCTGAGAGGAATCTAATCTCAGGTGTTGCAATAGATTTGATTAGGTTGATAACTAGTAGAGGAAAACTGAGGCATCCACGAGTCAGAGTGTAGACAGTCAGGGACATCTGCGGGTCACATAAGGACAAGTCATGGATATTCATGGGTCAAAGAAGGATAAGTCACGGATAGGCTGTACAGGACAGTACATGGTAGTCCCAACAGAGGTTTATTAGAGTAGATCTTGGAGATGGCGAAAACATTGAATATTGAGGATAGGTTAGAAGGGGCTATAAACTTCCAGGTTTGGAAGGAAAGGATTATTATTCTATTGGAGGATAATGACCTCAAAGAGTATGTTGAGGCTATGGTTGCAAGTCCTACTGATCTAAAGGAATTGGTAGTTCATAAGAAGAAGGAAGTGAAGGCCAAGCAGGTGTTGCTAGAATCGATGAAGGATCACTTGATTCCGCATTTTGCTGAGAAGAAATCTGCGAAGTAAATGTATGATGCTTTGGTGAGTCTATACCAAAACAATAATACATGCATGTTGCTACATTTGAAGCACCAACTTCAAGTTGTTAGAATGTCTAGTGAGGAGATGGTTGTGAATTATCTTATGAAGATTACACAGATCCAAGATTATCTTGCAACCATTGGAGAGACATTATAGGATGTTGAGTTGGTGAATGTAGCGTTGAGAGGTATTCCCAAGTCTTGGAAACCTTTTGTGTAGGGAATTTGTGCATGAGAGACAATGTTAGGGTTTTATAGACTATGGATAGATTGTATTCAGTAGGAGACTCGATTAGAGTCCAGGGATGGTTTGAAGAGGAGACATGATGATAAATTTTCTCTTGTTAGACATAAAAGGAGGGTCAAGTTCAGGAAGATTTCCAGTGGAGAGTTGACCACTCAAGATGACAAGAAGAATAAGGACATGAGAAAAGTCAAGTGATTTGCATGTCACAAGTTTGGACATTATGTAAGGAAATGTTCGCACAAGAAGAAGGGGGGAAATGAAAAGAATTCAAAGGTAGTTGCATAGGAAAATACTCAATTGGATGAGTTTTGGAAGAAGTTTGAACAAACAAAGTTATTACTTATTTCCCAAACTTCCTTAGACACTATATCAAATAGTGCATGGTTGACATATAGTGGATCCACATGTCATATGATAGAAGCACGCGAGGTTTTTGAGAGATTCACGAAGTCTAACTTAGAGATGCATGTGGAATTTGGTATCAGGGACAAGCATATAGTAAAGGGGTTTAGAACAATGCCATTCCAGATGGAGTCAGGAGGCACATTGAGAGTGCAGGATGTGTTATGGGTGCCAAAATTCAAGAGGAGTGTGATCTTAGTGTCAATGTTTGAGAAGAAGGGATTTGACGTAGCATTCTAGGATGGAAAGGTGCTTATCATGCCTAGAGAATCTAGTTTAGAAAAAGTAGTTGCCTTTGGAGTTAGAGAGAGAAACTTGTATAGGCTAAAGGGCCAACCTATGAGAGAAATTACCAACAACGTAGTGACAAATAACTAGGAGTAGGTATCTCTGAAGGTTGAGCAACTCAGAGGGAGTCAACCTTCAGGTTAGGTGGGAAGGAGAAACCTTCCAAGTCAGTTAAAAAGGAGTCATGGTACGAGATGGCGATGCAGGATGCTCAGAATCATGAGACTTCTAGGAGAATGTTCATAGGCAATGAGTCTTCAGAGACATGCTAGACCATTGATAGGGATAACTTCTGTGTCAGAGGGAACGACCAATCAAGTGTATTTGAGAGCAGGCATGGTAGTAGATTTGGTAGCAAATGTAGTGCCAACTCTAGGCGGGAGAAGTACCTTCCTCTCTAAGAGGGAGTGTTGATGTTTGTGGTAGCATCAAACATGTACTTTCACATTGGCATGCATTTTGCATGTGGA
Organism: Picea abies; assembly: GCA_900067695.1. NCBI lineage: Eukaryota > Viridiplantae > Streptophyta > Pinopsida > Pinales > Pinaceae > Picea > Picea abies. The sequence goes on along the minus strand of CBVK0100190608.1, from coordinate 5,337 downwards.
AGTTGTCGAGAATATTCCAGTCTTGAGTTTACTTTAGTTAACATGAATTAATTAAAGAAAAATTGTATTTATTAGTGAATTGAGTTATTTGAAGGACATGCAAAGCATGAAACATGTAATCTAAAACTTAAGTGAGTGTGAGAAGTAATCTCAATCGTAGATCACTTTGGAGATTAGAAATAGATTGTAAATCATGATTATAAAAGAAAGGCTAGGGTGAAGGAGGAAGACACTTGTGTGAGATACACTTGTGAGAGATGTGTGTTGAGGGAGTCAACACAGACATGACTCTTGATGAGAGGTCGAGGTCAGGATACTCTTGGTGAGATGCCAAGAGTAAGGGAACTTGGTTAGAGACCAAGGTGAGGATCTTTGGTGAGATGCCAAGATCAGGAGGCTCTTGGTGAGATTCCAAGAGAAAGGGACCTTTGGTGAGATTCCAAGGTTGAGGATATTTGGTGAGATTCCAAGATCAAGATATTTGGTGAGATGCCAAGATTGGAGATAGAAAGGAAGGACTTTTTCTAGTGTGAGGAGTGTAGAGACAAAAAAGGAATTTTGCTTACGCTAGAGTGAGGATATCTCACTGGTTGGGTGAAGAGATTTCATCCAAGTATTGATGAGAGATTTGGATCACAAAGGATCATGATTCAATATCTTGATAGGTGGAGAAAGACTTTCATATAGAGGTCATATAGGTTAAGAAGGAGAGAGATAAGAAGCAGCCGCAGGTGGGTTTCAAAGGACAAAGACCAGAGGGAAGAGTAGAGTTGTAGAGAAATTTCTGTATGGTATTTGCGTACATATCCATGGGTCATAGTTTAGATAGTCGTAGATATCCGCAGGTTACAAAAAGGAAAGTCGTGGATGTTACCAAGTCAAAGAAGGGAAAGTCGTGAATTTCTCAGGAAACATGCCATAACAGGTTGTACAATGACACATGTGTTTCCACGTTTGTCTGCAATGTATAATTCTCTCAGTGGGCCATTTTCCCTATTATGGGAGCCTTGATTTGACATTAATAAAGATATCATTGGACTGGTTCTCCCTCCATGGTTTTTAAGGGGTTTACCCGAAAATATTGGTGTTTATGTGTGCTTGATTTGGTTTCCTTGTTTATGCTTCCGCTACATGTTTAGTTTATTAATCATATGTGATTTTAGTAGATAAAGTGATTTTATTTGAGCTAATTGTCGGGTGTTGAGTAGAGTGGTAAAAGATGAACATGGTATCAATGCATACCAAGGGTTGAATCCACTTAGGGTTATTTTCAACAATGATATGGCCTTGTTATTTACAGTCCTAGATTATCCATAACTACTTTAGTTATTAGATTGTGAGAAGCACCTGAATCATGTTGATGTTTTGGTAGCTGCGGGAGGTATTAACCTCCAAGTGTAACCTTTTTACTTAGAATATAATATTCCATAAGTAAAAGAACCATTAAACAGATGTGTAAAACCCCTATAAGAGAAGTTGACCCAAGAAGAATAATAATGAAGAAATAGAAGGCCCCAGAAAGAGAAGTCGTCCCCACTAGGAAAAGTCACTTGGAAAAACTAGTATAAATAAGGAGGTGCCTAGTTCATTTGGACACTCTCACTCACTTAGATAGTGCACAAGTCTAAGGACATGCAATTGCAACAGAAGGAGGTGCAAGTTTGGAGAGAGTAGTGCAACAATTGTCATGGAGTATTCTTGATCTTTTTGGTATCTCTCTTATGCGCTTCTCTTGGTAAAATTACAATTCCATTAGTAGAGGCATGTTCTCTTGGTATTGTGTTGTTGTTGCATCAGTGGTGTTTCTGGTTAGGGTTTATCTATTGGTTCTAGTGTGGACTTGACATAATCATTCTATCTAAGAAAAGGTTATTGCGCTCAGGGGTGGCATATGTGAATGCCTATGGTTGGTTGACAATGATGTGACATTGTCTATGGTTAAGCGAGCAGAACAAAATTTTAACATGGTTTCAGAGATAATTTCCTTCATAATAGTCTAACTTCTTGAAGGAACATCCTCATTTTCCCCCATTGTCAAGCTCATTGAGAACTTACTAAACCCACTAAGAAGGTCACCTAAGGAGGGCACATATTTTCCCTAGATCAGATCTACAATATTCCAAAGTTGAAGAGCTAGTCAGAGATGTGGTAGTACTAGTTTCAATGCCAATTGAAGTACCAATTGCAGTTCCTATGGTCCAGTGAAGTTTCTGGTAAGTCGTAGAGAAAATTGTTGAAAGGATGCTGAAATTATTCTTGCTTTTTCAATTCTTCCGACAGTTAGGGTTTATGGTTTTACAACAACAAACCCTAAATTCGTTGGGCAATTTCAGTGAAGTGTTGGGTTTCTTTTTTAGTTGTCCTAGTGCACCCCACCCTATCGCATCTCTAGCTATCTTTAGATTGCAAGTTAGAGATATTTTTTAGATTGTTGCAGGATGGTGTTGCTGCATGTCATTGTTTTCCGCTACTGTCGGATGGTGATGTTGCATGTCGTTGTTTTTTGCTACTGCCATAGGTATGTACTTGTATATGTTTAAACTATATTACTATATTGAGGGTGTTTGTAGGAGAATGATTCTTTTCTTCCAAGAAAAAATCGTAGATCTAGAGGGATACCATCTCCAACACATTCAAAGGAACAATGCACTCCAGGTTTGACTATTTTGATATGCCTCTAGCTATTATGGAATTGTTGTGATCTTATGAACATCTAGTTGTATTTTTATCTGTTGATGTCAAACCTCTAGTCAAAGTTAAAGTTATAATTTGACTTTAGTCAAAATATTAGATTGATTAAGGTTGAGTTTTTAGATTTTATTTGCATTATATTCCCTAACTTAGATTTATGTCAAGAAATCATATTGTCTTAGTACATGAAACAAGTTGGAGAGAATACTTGTCACCTTGAGTGAAGGAGACTCATAAGAAAAGAAACAACACTCATTCTTGAAGATAAGACTCCATGTTCCAGGTTTGATTGATTAAATTAATAAGTTTCCAATTTGCACATATCATGTTTGATAATTGCTACATTACAAGTAAACATTATAGTTATGACAACAATCTTTGAAAAGTTTTATTACTGCTAGATACAATGAATACTTGGTAGCATGTGAGTACTATTGATATAAATGCTTATTGTACTTGTTTGCAAGATGAACTAACATCTCCTCTAGGAGATATTTCTTGTTTTTCTTCTAGGCAGGTCACCTTGCTAATGCTATGATGATTACCATGAAATTTTATTTTATTCTTGTTAACTGAGATATGTTCTTATGAAAATGTTATTATATTGGAAATATGTTTTCTCTTGTTTCTCTTGTCTCAAGCAGGTTACCATGGAGGAATGATTGGTCACAACATTGGAAGAGTGTTGTTCCTATTTCGTATTATTTCATTTTTATTTTGTCTCTTGTTACAGATAGGTCACAAGTGATAGCTCTTAGAAGGAGCTACTTTGACAATTGTTAGATCATCAAGAATAGTTAGTAGAGCCATAAGGGCCTACCCAGGATTGTTGCAGTAACCAGGAAGAAGACAAGCATGGTCCCATGACACTTTGTAGGATGCAAAGATATATAACATTGATGAGCCATATCATGAGAAGGGGCATATGGTGCATGGATTCACCAGTGGTGATGTAGGAAACCACACCAAGTACCAGCTCAAAAGGAGCTAGAGTTCAAAGGGAGTCAACCCTCACGATCCAGTAGGGAGGAGAAACCTCCCTTGGACCATTCATAGGAGATTAGACTTTAGAGGAGATCATAAAATATAGAGGGAGTAGACGGATGTAGAGATTGTATAGCTTCAGAGGGATCATGGAGACTAATAGTAAGCATGATCTCAGAGAGAGTTAGTGGCTTAGAGACTTTCATTCAGAAATTATTCCTCCTCAGATTCAAATGGGAGAGAGATATGTTTTCCAAAAATGATATATAGGTGCCATGAGTTGAAGAGGTTAGATCAAAGCTTCAGAGGCTTTGAGGAGATATGATAACTCCTAGGAAAATTTCCTTGTTTCAGTGATAGAGGAGGAATCTAGTCGGAAGGACTAGGATACAGATCTTTCCTTAAAACTAGAAGGGAAGTAAATGGTGACTTCCAAATTGATATACGATATAAAACATGTTGTTGATGATAACATAGAGATGTATAAATCCTGATTTGTGGCTAGAGGACTCTCCCAACAAGAGGTAGAATATTATGACGAGACACTTGCTCCAATAGTCAGAAGAAGTGTACATAGAGAAACCACAAGATACATGAGAAGGAGTCTCATGTTTTCATATTGAATAAATATTTGTACGGGCTTAAGCAGGCACCCAAGGTAGGATATGCCAGACAATTATCTTGATGAGCCTGGGATTGGTTTCCCTTTGATATAATATGACCTAATTCTAACAAGGGATGAGAAAATCATCACATAGTGCAAGAAAAATATTGAATATGAGTTCAAGATGAAAGACCTGGGTATGATGCATTACGTTTTTGGTTTAGAGGTGTGGCAGAAACTGGATGTGATTTTTGTGTACCAAGGAAAATAAGCTGTAGAGATTCTAAAGAGATTCAGAATGATGGATTGTAAATCCATGCCTACACCGATGGTGACGAATATGAAATTATTGAGTGATACATCTTTAGAGATAGTGGATGCCACCATAGACATATGATTGGTTTGTTGATGTATTTGACGAACACTAGACCAGATATATGCTTTTCTGTGAACACTTTGAGTCAATATGTGGTTGAACCAAGACATGTTCACTTGGTTGCGGAAAAACATGTGTTGAGGTACAATTGACTATGGAATCATATATGTTTTGGATCGTGAGATAACCATGCAAGGCTATACTGATTCAGATTGGGCTGATAGTGTCACATATCAAAAGAGTATATCTAGATTTTGCTTCACTTTGGGATCAACTGTGATATCATGGTTCAACAGGAAGCAAACTAGTGTGGCACTTAGTACGATTGAGGAAAAGTATATAGCAATGTGTTTAGCTAGTAGCTAAGAAGTGTGGATTCAGAAATTGCTAGCATGATTATTTGATCTCAAGTTAGAGGTGACTTATATTTGGTGCGACAACCATAGTTGTGTGAGGTTGTCAGAGAAATTGATGTTTCATGACAAGTCCAAGAATATCGAGATCAGGTGCCATTATATCTGAGATATGGTGTAGAAGAGAGCTCCAGTATGTCACTACCTATCAGCAGATAGCAGATGTGTTGACCAGGCCTCTATCAAGAGTGAAGTTTGTGTACTTCAGGGATAAGCTTGGTGTGGTTTAGAAGGACGTCCCTCGTAAGAGGGAGTGATGAGTCACATAT
>CBVK0100190606.1:0-17003 GCA_900067695.1 Picea abies | reverse complement strand
TGTATAATGATATGTATTTATACCCTTTATGTCACTTCCTTTTAACATTATGGTCGAAATGTAGTTTCTGCTTCAATTCACATTGTCATCTTCAAAACTTCATTTCTCCTCAATCGTGAGGGTCCATGTGATGTGCCACATACCACCGAAAGTGGCATGAATTATACTATCTATCCATGGGTGTTGTATATGCATGTGTAATTTCCTTCATGTCTATATACTTCGATCAACTGTGGGGTCCAAAAGCCAATGGCTATGGTTGACATCAATGACTACAACCAATGACTAGGGTTGATATCAAAGACACCAACCAATCTTCCAACAATCTCCCCCTTTGTCATTGATTGCAACACTCATTCTCCCCCTGTCCTCATGCTCCTAGTTTGTCTCTCCCTTTGACATCAATGGAAAAGGGTGGGGTTGCTCCCCCTGAGTTTAATGGAAAAAGGTAACTCTCTTCTTTGGGGTTTCTCCTCCTGAACATATAACACTTAATAACACTTCATTTTTATGGGCTCTTTCTTCCTTGGATATTTTTCGTGGATCTAGGACATATATGTTACTTGGTCTTCTTGTTCCAGTTGCAACCAATCTTCCTGAACCTTCTTCTTTAATTTTTCATCTTTGTGAGTCAAATGTGAGAGTATGTCCTTGATCACACATTTTACTAACACTTAGTAGATATGCTTCAAGTCTTCAACCAATAGGACATTCTTTGATTTTATGTTTTTGCTTCCAAGATATACTACACATTTTCCAAGTATTTTGGCCAATAGAACACATCACCAATAACATACATGTAAATAACATACCTTACATGTAAATAACATACCTTACATGTTATTTACATGTAAATAACATACCTTAGAACACATCACCAATAGACTTCATCCTCCCTTGAAATTTGACCTTTACTTCATATTTGCTCTGAAATTCGACTTATATCTCCTTGTTCATTAACAAACTTGTGTATGTTTAGAATGAATGTATAATGATATGTATTTATACCCTTTATGTCACTTCCTTTTAACATTAGGGTCGACATGTAGTTTTTGCTTCAATTCACATTGTCATATTCAAAAATTCATTTATCTTCAATCGTGAGGATCCACGTGATGTGCCACATAACACCAGAAGTAGAATGACTTATATTATCCATTCATAGGTGTTGTATATACATGTGTAATTTCCTTCATGTCTATCTACTTCTATCAACTTTCGGGTCCAAAATCTAATGGCTAGGGTTGACATCAATGACTACAACCAATGACTAGGGTTGATATCAATGACAACAGGCAATCTTCCAACGACCCCAATGGATATAATTTTCATCCAGTGCATTGAGGCAAGGTAAATAAAAAAAATTACCAAATGATTTTCATTATTACAGTGCATCCCATGATTCCAAACTCATAAGAAAGCATCGATGCTCTGTTGGAAATATCGTTGTCATTGATATCAAATACAGGGGGAGACTACAGATGTCCAAGATAATGTTGTGATTGATCTCAAAGATAGGGGAAGACTACATATGTCCAAGATAAACATTTCAAGATGGAGATTGTTGGAAATATTGTTGGATTTTTTAGGCTCAGTTTGTATGCCCTATGTTTGAAGGAATTTTTAATCTAAATACCTAGCTCAAACGGGAGGATAAGTTATATGGTTGGAAATATTATTTTGAGACCTTTCCAATGGTATATGATTGTTGGCCCTAGACCAAGTTTTGTGGAAACATTGGTCGTGTTGACCTAGAGAGTCGATGACTTAGTGCCAATGTTAGCTATGTGCAAGAAGATGTGTTAAGGCTTGCAGAGCTAAGTGAAAACATTTTGTAAGTGCTTTATGCACAGAATGTGTAAGGCTTTGTGCTTGATCTAAATCGAGGAAGGAGGATTTGGCAAGGTGTGTGCAAATCTCTTTTCCTATGCAGAGTTGGATTTGTGGCTTGGTTCTTGTAAGGAGATTGAAGAGACTAATAAAGAAGAGAAGGCGAGTTGGTGGCCATAGCCCCATACTGGGGTGAACCACGTATAGCCTGTGTTAAAGTTCTTTGTTTATGTTGTTTATGTTGTTTATGTTGTTATGTATTTATCTGCTTAGTGCACTAATCTTAATGTGTAATAGATAGATCTATTGATGCTTAGTGCTTTAGGTATGAATGAATGTTATATTTGCTCGAATGTTATGTACTAAATGGTTAGATGTACTTAGATCTTGATTAATACTACATTTTTCTGTAATTGAGGGTTTAACCTGCGATGTGAATAAGGGTTAAAAGACTAATGAATGTTAATTGTTAAGTTCTTTGTTAAGTATTGTGATCACAGATCTGTTTCCCAGCTAGGTTGCAGACACCTAAGTCCTGCAACCCCCCCTACCTCTATCTCAGGTAATACTTCATATGATTCGCAGGTGTTGCCAAAAGGGCCAGAGTTAGGGTTTTGTTGGTGCATTGTTGAAGAGTTGAACCCTGGGTCTACCCCTGTGCCAACAAATGGTTCTGTTGTCGGGACCTAAAACTGTGATTGCTGGGAATTGAAGAAAAGAGAAAGCTCTGTGTGTAGATGTGTTGTTGTAATGCGCAATATTCTACTTGACTTGCGAATCTCTATGCTAAGAGAAGGAAGCTTGATCTGAAGAAAGAGGTAAGATATTAAAGCTTTGTGCTCTCGTAAAGGTAAGTGGAAATTTTTGCTTCAAAAGTATGGATCTAGGTGTTAGTTTATAATTTTGTCTTGATTTAGTGAGAAACCCTAATCCTAAACCCTTCCTACCTGCACTTTATTATCTGCTTTCATTTGATTTTAATCATTGTTTTTAGTGTCTTATGGTTTCCATTTTAGTTTTTTGAATAATGTATTTAAGTTTGAAGTTGTAAGACATGGTTTTAAATGATGTGTCACTTTGTATGCCTATTTGAACTTTACAAATTCAAATTATGCTAAGTTATTAATAGCACTACGAGAATAGCCTTATTCTCATATCACAAAGATAATCATGCCTTGATATGCGCTTGTCACCCAAATTTCGTTATGATGACACAGATCATGGTTTGAGAGTTCGCATGTGTCCCACAATAGCCTTGGAATCATTTTGTGATTCAAACCGTTACATGATCGGATCGCCCTGTACCCGCAAAGGAATCATTTCAAATCGTTCAATTCATAAAGATCATTATCTAAACCTGCCACTTGTCATTCTGATTGTGTTGAATTATAAGTGCAGGAATTTTTCTCAGAAGAACTGTTATATGTTAACAATTGAAGTTTGTAAATTCAAAATCCGATCAGTGCCTGTTGTAGCATTGTGTTTCATGGCGCCTAAGAGAAACGAGTAAGTGGTCAGGTTGGAACCTGAGGGCGTCTTGCTTCTTGAGGCATATCCACAGATGGTGCAAAGATTTAGAGATGTTGTTTGGTTTGAATTCCTCACTACCTTCCAAGGTCACGACGAATAGGTCTCCATGGAGTTTGCACTAAAATTTGATGGTCACAAGGTGGAGACCAGGAAGATGTCGATGCTGGTGACAGAATAGACAATTGCTAAAGCTTGCAGATTAGTAGTTGGAGGAGAAATATGGTGGAAGAAAGAGCATGTGGTTACAGAGTTTGTCGATCAATTCCTGCTTCCAGATAAGCAAAATTTGAATTGGAGAAGGAGAGTTCCTCGCAGTTGGATTAGACCTGAATGAAACACTGCTCTGATCATTATCCACGGGAACAAGGAATTATACCTGATGAGGAATGGGATGAATTTATATCTATTCTTAAAAAACCTTTACTCGCAGCTTTTCAAATAAATTCTAGTGGGCAATTTTCCAATGACATTCTATCCCAACTTGAAAATGAGTTTTTGGCATCTCTCAATGCTGAGGATGTAGGTGGAAATGTGGTTGAACATATTAGGCCTTTACCTTGGTATCCAACAAAGCTTGCTTGGCACTTGAATTTCTCTCACATGCAACTAAGGAAAAACCAAATGCTTGAAAGGATTCATGAATTCTTAAAGCAAGAAAACGAGATTGGGAACATAACTCGACAGGAGGCTGTGAGCATGGTGCCACCCATTTTCTTGGATGTACAGTCGCGCCACTATGTTCTTGATATGTGTGCAACACCTGGGTCAAAAAAATTTCAACTCCTAGAGATGATTCATGAATCATCTAAGCTTGTGTTTCTACCCAAGGGAATGGTCATAGCAAATGATGTTGATGTTCAACGGTGCAATCTTCTCATTCATCAGATGAAGAGGATGTGCAGTGCTAACTTGTTGGTAACCAATCATGAAGCCAAAAAATTTCCAAGTTGTCGTTGCAAAAATAATGGCATGTTGATACAAACAACAAATGAGACAGAGGATAAAGGTAATGGAAGACTTGAGATGAATGAAGACACCCATGCAGAAAGTATAACAGAGTTACTTTTTGATCGCATATTATGTGATGTACCTTGCAGTGGGGATGGAACAATTCGTAAGGCATCTGATATCTGGAAAAAATGGAATGCTCGACTTGGCAATGGGGTACATTTCCTTTAATTTCAAATTTCCATGAGAGGTGTTGCATTGCTTAAAGTTGGAGGGAAATTAGTTTACTCTACTTGCTCAATGAATCCAGTTGAAGATAAAGTTGTTATTGGCAGAAGTACCATTACATGTGAATGATGCAGAGGATGAGGAGGTTGAAGCAGAGGTAGAAGTATCCAGTCTTCATTTAGAGTGATGTATGAGGATTATTCCCCATGATCAAGATACAAGAGCCTTTTTATTGTTGTTTTTCAGAAGTTCTCTCATTTCTCTGTTGAGCAGCTTAAATCAAAGGAACCATAGAAAAGAAGAAATTTAACTAGTACCCAAGATTCAAAATAGTCCATGTTGAGCAAAGTTGAAATTGATAAATAAAAATCATGACCAGACACCAGAAATTGGTGTTTCACCTGATTCTCTTCCTGTAAATGATGGCCTTCTCATGCGACAAGACATTGAAGAGACAGAACTAGAGGCATTGAGTAGTGATCTTCATTCAAGTGCACTCAATGCCATTAAGACAATCCCAAGTCAAGGAGGAAATGGTGAACATGAGGTAGAAGATGGCCAAACAATTTATGATGGCCAGAAGAAATTTAAATTGGATAATGAGGATAAAAAAGATAACAAAATTGGAAGCAGAGGAGAAAAAAGACCAATTTAGCAGCAGGGCAGGTGACGTGGTATTGATCCTGTTTTATTTTTTATGGAGAGGAATTTGTTGAAACCAAAAGAGGTTTTTGTTGGGAACATGCTCCTTCACAAAAAACTCTCTTGGTTTTTACACAGAAATCACATTTTAAGAGATTCGAATTGATCTTTGAGGCCTATTTTTTTGATAAAGCTACAAGAAATACTCTGTTATTTTTACCTGTTTTAGTCTTTTTCTTCAAGAGGGGTTGCAGAATAGATGGAGATGAATTTGTTGAAACAAAAAGAGATTTTTGTTGGGAACATGCCCCTTCACAAAAACCTCTCTCTGTTTTTACACAATAATCACATTTTAAGAGATTCGAATTGATCTTTGAGGCCTAATTTTCTGATAAAGCTACAGGAAATACTCTGTTTTTTACCTGTTATAGTGTTTATCTTAAAAAGATGTTACAGAACAATTGGAGAGGAATTTGTTGAAACCAAAAGAGGTTTTTGTTGGGAACATCCCCTTCACAAAAACCTCTCTCAGTTTTTACACATCTATCACCATTTAAAATATATGAAGAGATTGTTGGACCCTATTTTTCAGGAATTTACCAGATTTGTTTTCCTGAAAAATCTCATGGACAACAATTGACAAGCCACCTCATCAATTCAAATTGGAGATCAGATTGGATCTTCTCCTTGATTATTTGAAACAATAAACTAAATATAGATGAGGAGGTTTTCAGATCTATTTTTTTTGGATCTTGATAATTATGTATTGTTTCTATATAAACTCTGTAGAATGAGAAGTGAAAGGGTCAAAAAAATGGAGATCCAAAGGACCTTTTGATGAAGCTCATTGTAAAAGGCATTTATGTTCAATTTGACACTTAATATCAAAGGCATATGGATGGTTAGACTCTCTTTTTCTACTATGTTATTTCTCTCTTCATGCTTGAATTCATTATTCAGATTGCAATGCTTTTTTATTCTTGACTGTTAATTTATACAGTGAAAATTTTACTATAGAGATAATTTTTCAAGTTTTGATATCAAGTTGATAGTCTTGTTTCTTTATGACATTTTGAGACAAGAATTCATGTGAAGTTGAAAAATTGAAGACTTCATCTTCCTTTTTGTTAATTGTTTTAATCCATCTATGTGTCTACCTATTATTTAGCCAATGGGATATGCTATGTTCTGATCTTGATTTTCATGTTATGTTGTAACCTTGAGCCAGTTTTCAACCACACTATTAAAAACCAAATCATAAAAACCCTCAAAACACTTTTGCAATAACTCGATGATGCCCTAGCTTGCCCTCTCATAGTCAAGTGCAACTTTAGGGACTAACACTAAGTATGTTTGATAGATTTGGTCCTAATCTCAAAACTAGGGCGCAGTTAGAAGAAAGAAGATTTGATCTGAATAGATTTGATAGAAATAGAGGAAGATATGTTATTCCTATGCATAGAAAGAATGTTTGGACTGACAAGTGGATGCAAGACCCTAGAAATATTTTTTGCAGATTGCAGGTCCATCACTGTGATCCCAATGCACAGTACATGAAAGGTTGGGGATCGATTAAGAGAAAGAGAGGATTAACACTTTGTTATAGTTGTAGAAGACCGGGACATCTTGCTAAGGAATTCCCTGGTAGAGGTCCTATTTGTATTTGTTGTAAAGTTGTTGGTCATGAGGTTTTGTATTTCCCTAGAATGATTGATAAAGTTGAAAAGATGAACTTGAGACAAGAAAACCATGAAGAAGGTCAAGAAACTAAGGATATGTTAGAGAATCAGACAAAATCAGAGACTACGTTATTATAGATGAAAGAAACATTGAATGATCACAGAGACATTAGTTTACCAGAGATCTTAAAAGAAAAGAAGTGCATAATAGGAGACTTCGACATAGACTGTGTCTTGGATGAGGAAACACAGGTGAACATTATGCCAGAAAGTACTTGGGAAATTTTGGGAAAGCCTGCTATGATTCCTTCATTAGGAGGGATAGGCTTGTTTAAAGGAAAGATTATAAACCTATGTGGAAGACTTACTCATGTACCTATGATTGCTCATGGAGCATCGATTGAAGAAGATTTTGAGGTCATTAAGTTTGTTGAGAACATCACTCCTTTTTCAATTTTGTTAGGAAAGACTTGGATTGAGGAAGATTAGATCTGGAGGAAAGCAGAAGAGGAAGCCATGGAATAGAAAAAGAAAGAATTAAGGGACTTCATAGTCCATAAAATAGACCAATAGTACAAGAACAAGAGGACAAGTCGAAGCAACTGAGGGCCAAAGACTTAGTGATCAAACTTGAAAGAACACAAGAAGCCTTAAAGAACCTATCCATGTAGGACAAAAGAGAACCTACCCTAGAAGTAGTAAGAGAAGAGATATTGCATGCGAAAATTTTGAGAGAACATTAACAGTGCAAAGTTACTATGCTAAGAGAAGATAAGAATACAAATGGAAAGAGGAATCTAGAAACTCGGATCACAGGGAAGAAGGCCAGAAAGATCAGTAAGAAGAAAAAAATGTTAGAAAGACTACAAGATTTTCTAGTGAAGACTTCGCAGGAAGCAGGCTTGCAGAACTTGAACCTCGCTGGAATAGCAGAACAATGCAGAATGACACTTCGCCATGATGAAGCTATATGACCGTTGGAGGCGTCCCGACCATTCGAATGATGCTCCGAAATGGTTAGAAACATAGTTATTGCGGAAAAGATCGCCATGATATTGTTGAGACCACGCTAGAATGGATGGAATCGTATCGATTAAGGCATTTCGACCCGTTGGAAGAATCTGTTACGTCGTTGCCTATTTAATCCATAAAATGCCTCACTGGGACCACTTTTTGCAAACTGTGATTATCTGAGCTAACATAGAACTAATTTCTATCGCGCTATGCTTTTGAGACCTTGCCACCTGTTCCTTACCTTGAGTGTCTGTTCGCCTACCCAATATATTTGATCATGAGCGTTCATGTTGGGAAAACTTAGTACAGTAGAGAAGGTTGTGGAGGAGATCCTAATAGACCTTATGGATGAGAAATTTATGTCCACATGAGTACAAGCCTCATCGACGCATGTATTGAAAGCATCCCCCTCGACTAGACATCGATTTGGGCCATACTGAAATGCGACAGAGAAAATAAGCAAGCACTGCGACAACCTGGCGAATGCGAAGTTGATCCCGATGGTCTTTCCCAACTACATCCCACCTATGGATGGCACAGTTAGTCGTGACAGTGTCCCACGTAACTTCGAGTACACGCTCATCACTGCGTACCTTCTGAAGGAGATAAGCATAGTTGGATTGTAGCTAGGACTGATACCTAATCTTAAGATCAACGACTTTAACCTAGGAGAGAGGAAGAATTATGCGCTAATCGCATCGCATAGGCACTTGAAAATGATGACTGGGAAGAGGCCGAATATATTCCCCCAATTTTGGATCAAGGAGATCGTGAGGTCCACCATCCTTAACATCATGAAGATACCCCACTTCGATAGACATCAGGAGGTTAATGCGTGCGTTAAACTCCTCCTGTTGTGCTACCATGGAGGTTATAGTGGTTAGATAGGCACGTGGTTATGGATCTAACATTGATCCACATGATCATTGTATTGAGCGTGCAAGAACCAGAACCTCACCAATTCTATCCAAGGAAGGATGCAGATTGCTCCCTGGCACAGCATATAAAGGAAACCTACGACAATGTGGAGAAGGGGAAGCGAGGCTACAAGGTAGCCTCCATCCAAGATGGCACAGTGCACCTAGCTTATCAATTGATTGTTGGCAAGCTCATCAGGAAGAACAGACCAACACAGGTCATGGGGTTCATCGTCGACCTCGCAGGGAAGTGCGTTGAAGGGATGTAGATGAACTGGATGAGCTACCTCATCAACGAGTTGGAGAAGGAATATTGTGAAGCGCAGGACCAAGGCTATGAATTCCACTTCAGATGGTTACTCATTCTTATAACATTTGTCACTTGGGAGATGTCGAAAGGAGCAACATTCCTAGATGTCAAGCCATCAGAACCATTGGCTGTGAGGTTCACCACCTTGTGGTATATAAGCAATATGGCGAAGCAGTGGCAGTTGAATGTCGTCTTCCACACTTACTACTTACATCTCACATGCACCATTGAGTCATTCCCCCGAATGATGTTGAATACACTCCATAGGTTCAAACCACGCGTGAAGTTTCACACAAACTGTCACTTCATATATATCACCGTGCCCAGGGATGAAAACAAGGAGGAGTTGCGATCTTACTACAAATTGACTGAGGAAGAAATTGAGGAGATAACCAAGAAATGGCCTATAGAATTCCTTGTACCAGTTGGAGATGCAGAACTCTCTGACCCCGACCTCATCGGAAGTCCAGTGGTCACCAGGACTGAGTGGGATGGACCAAGCAGTGCTAAGAAAAAGAAAAAGAAGGAAGAAGTTCAGGAGATAAACAGTGCATCGGAGGAAACTGCACCTGACTCACTTGGAGGAGGAGGAGGTGACGAAGTAAACCAAGAAGAGGGAGGGGAAGAAGACAAGAAAGAAGAGGGTGAAGTGACACCACCGAAATATCCCCTTATAGAGACCGAGACATCAAAGAAAAGGAAGGTTTCTCCAAAGAAACCCTCAACGCGGAAGAAGTCACGAGCCAATAAGCCTCAGTCATAGAATGTGCTCACAGTGGATGATATTGACCTCATCATCCTAGTTGTAGCAGATGCTTCGAAGGATATCTTGTAGCGAAATCAATAAAAGCAGGAGACAATGTATGACATAATTGAGGCAGAGCTGAAGGGCGTACAAAAAGCTCTCTATTTGAGTCACACAGTGTCTACTGCGCCATCATCATCAAAAGTTGTAGAGTTGGTGGATGATCCCACCCAACTGCGAAGGATAGTAGATGCTACAGAGGCTCACCTTTGTTGAGTACAGGAATAAAAAGAGTAGGCCACAAAGGCCTTGAAGAAAGCAAAGGAGGAATCCCTAGAGCAACGTCGGGTTGCACAACAAGAGAAAGATGACCTTAGAGAAAAGTTTGAAGAGGATAGAGAGCAGATCCAAAAAGAAAAAGACTAGCTACTCACGGAACATATTGGAGTTAGTGAAGCAGTCACAACACTTCGCTCTGTGCCTGGATTGGCTTAGATGGAAGAATAAATAGTTGAGAGCCAAGTGGGGAAGCTCGCCAAGTCCATTCAATAGTTTCAAGAAAGAGTAGCAGAGCTAGAACTGCAAGAAGTTCCTAGCACCCCATAAGAATTAAGATATCAGAGGGAAGAAACTGCCAGGAGCACAGTAGAAGGAATTAGAATGTTAGCCTCAGAATGCAAGAAAATCAGTAACCGAAGTGAACAGACCTACGAGTGCCTTGCAGAAGACCCAGAACTGAGGAGATTGGAGGCACAACTCTAGGAAGTGAAGAAACAAGCATCAACAATGAAAGAACAACTGAAGCAACTTACAACCATTGAGAAGATGAAGATATCACAGGATTAGTGCACAATTCAGCAGTAGGTCACTGCTATCCAGAGAAAAGTAATGGAGGTGACACAACGACTCCAGCCGATGCAGTATGAAGTCTACACCCTCTTTGAAGGAATCGAGGGACAAGGATCATAGATGGAATAGGTGGTTACAATAATGGAATGGCGCCTGGAAGGGCCTGACACCGAGCAAGTCGTTTAGGAGTTCATCAAGAAGGAGGCTCTAGTGAAGAAGCAAGTTAAGGCAGCTCAAGGCCTTCTAAGTAGTGTTTCCTAGATCAGAGTGACTCATCATGAGTCATAGGTGAGTGTTGCGGGCCTGTTGGCCCTTGACCAAGTTTTGTGGAAACGTTGGTCGTGTTGACCATTTTTGGGACTTCGACAGGCTGGTCGAAGATGGAGCGCCTAGGCGAAGTGGAGATCACGAGATCTCACCCTTTTTGCGGGCTTTTTGGGTTTTAAGTTTTATGTAGCGGGTATGGGATGTCGGCCCATGGGTTTTGCCCATGTTTAGGCCCTTTTGTAATTTATAAATAGGTAGCTAGGCGATGTAAGAATTAGACATAGAGATTCGATGGCTTAGTGCTAATGTTAGCTATGTGCAAGAATATGTGTTAAGGCTTGCAGAGCTAAGTGCAAACATTTTGTAAGTGCTTTATGCACAGACTGTGTAAGGCTTTGTGCTTGATCTAACTTGGGGAAGGAGGATCTAGCGAGGTGCACACAGATCTCTTGTCCTATGCGGAGTTGTCTTTGTGGCTTGGTGTTTGTAAGGATATTGAAGAGACTAATAAAGAAGAGAAGAAGAGTTGGTGGGCATAGCCCCACATTGGGGTGAACCACGTATATCATGTGTTAATGTGCTTTGTGCAATGTTGTTTATGCTATTATGTATTTATATTCTTAGTGCACTGATCTTGATGTGTAATAGATAGATATATTGATGCTTAATTCTTTAGGTATCAATGAATGTTAGATATGCTCGGATGGTATGTACTGAATGGTTAGATGTACTAAGATCTTGATTAATATTGCATTGTTCTGTAATCAAGGGTTTAACCGGTGATGTGAATAAGGGTTAAAAGACTAATGAATGTTAACTTCTAAGTGCTCTATTAATTATTTTGATCATAGATCTATGTCCCAACTAGGTTGCAGACACTTGAGTCCTACTTCATCTGCTTCACAGGTGTTGCCGAAAGGGATGGTATTTAGGGTTTTTTTGGTGCGTTGTTGAAGCATTGAACCCTAGGTATGCCCCTGTGCCAACAATGGAACTCTCTATAAATCCTTAGGAATGAGGAGATATGAATTTTTTTGTCACACAACTCAGCCAAAAAGTTCAGGTTGGCCCAACCAGTCTTTACAGGTCGCCCCCAAAAGCGAGGATAGAAACATTATAAATACAGAATAAATGTGTGCATTTTAGGAGAATCCAAGAAATAAGATCAATTCTAAGTCACACAAAAGATATCTGAGGTGTGCAAGAGAAGCTAGAGAGTGTTTTTGGGGTCTAAAGGTGTGCAACAGGTGTTTTCTTGGAGTTTTAAGGGTGCGCTAGAAGGACTAAGGTCTATGACACTACAAAGTGTGATGTTTTGAGGTTGTGATGCTACATTATGGATTTAGATTATGGGAATTATTCTGTGACGTTCGCTAGAGAATGAAGGATAAATATGGCTAGGGTTTGAAGTTATGTCTAGGGTATGAAGCAATGAGAGGCGTTAAAGGATGAAAGTTAAGGGTATGATGATGCTATTAAATGCATGAAGTATGAAGCATGCGGGTGAATTTATAAGTACTATGTGTATGAATATCTTATGTTGGTGCCTATACAGGTCTTACTGAGTTGGTGCCCAACTGAAAACATTTGTGTCCCTAGTAGGTTGGTTCCAACACAATATCTTACTGAGTTGGTTATGATATGATGAGATTGGTGTCTCCAGTAGCTTGGTGCCTACATAATATATTTCTCAGTTGGTGCTCAATTGAGGGGATTGGTTTATCTAGTAGGTTTTTTCCTACAAGCTTCGTAACAATAGGTTGGTGCCTACAAACATTTATAAAGATAAGTTTTTGTGGTTTTCTCTCGCAAGGGTTTCCAAGTTAAACTTTGTGTTTTGTGATTTGATTTTACATGCATTTATTGTTTTAAAGTTAATGAATGATTAATGAATTCTTAATTAAAGTAAAAATCATATTATTGAGCCACCAAGAAGGGTGCACCCCTTCCTTCCCCACTCAAGATGATGAAAACGTTCCATAATAAATAATATGATTATTTTGGTTTAGCAATTTATATTGTAAACTGCACTTTCCACTCATGTTAAATGTTAGTATGTTTATTTCGCTTCAACAATTTCTATTGTAACAACTAATAACGAGAAGAAAAAATTCATCTTGAATATAAAAGGTACTCCTTTCTCACTCAATAGAATTCGATGGTCATTTTCTTGTCTGATATCTCTCTCTAGTATCATGTATTCTATGTTTTCCTCTATTCTACGCTACCTAATCATTATTCTTCATTGTGCATTGATTTTTTTGTGTTCTTTTCATATCTATGTTTAAATAAATTGGTATCAGAGCATGGATCTCAACAATCTTCTGATCGACATCAAGAATTAGATGAGTAGCCATCCACTAGTTTAGAAAAACGTTTTTCTTTCTATTCATGCTCTCAGATCGCAACGCTCGTCATAGGGTTTAAGTATGCCCTCCTCAGCTTTTATCTACATTCCCTTCTTAGGGTTTTCCAGTGCACCCTCTTCATGGGGTCTCATTGCACCCTCTTCACAAGGTTTCAGTGTGCCCTCTTCACAAGGTTTTAGTGCTCCCTCTCCACATGATTTCAATGCACCCTCTCCATAGGATTTCAATGTTCCCTCTTCATAGGGTCTTTGTGCGCCCTCTCTATAGGATTTCAATGAACCCTTTTCACAGGGTCTCAATGCGCTCTCTTCATATGATTCTAGTGTGTCCTCTTAGATGCTACTCCTAGGGGAGTCCTATCGATTTCTGGCAGTGCACATAGCCTCCTAGAGGAATTTCTTAAGATTGAACCAATTGGTGGATGAAAATCACGTTGCCTTGTAAAGAACCGTCCACAGAGGAATTAGCATCCAATGTGTTTTAACCAATTCAAGATTTGTCTCTCACTCTTCATGAGTTAACTCTATCAACAACAATGAATAGATCCAACACCCATGTAGCTTGATACGCATTTTCAATTGCCCAAAGTTTTAGGCCAAATGAATGGAGATACTGTCGATTCTTGGATCCACAGTTTCTCCATCTACTTCAATACATGTCCCAAGATGGAAGAGGACATGAATCTTCAGATCACTAGCCTACAATTGAATGGAATTTCAAGACATTGGTGGGATACTCAAATTGATAATTGTTCATTGGTCTTTGAGATAGGTGAGTCAACAACTACAATGCATGCATGCTTCAGTTCTTGGGAAGGACTTTTTCAGGAATTACAAGATTGTTTCTATCCCTCGAGATATCACCAGAACCTACTCACTAAATGATTGCAGCTCTAAAAAATATACAATCAGTCAGTATATATCTACATCGATGTCTTTTTCAGGTTGCACATCCAGCTACACATTTATGATACAGAAGAGGTTCTTATTGTCAAATTTAATTATAGTTTGTTAATGAGATTCCATCATGAATTTTATTTGTTTGAGAGTCCTTCCTTGGACAAGGCATTTCTCTGGTCCTTGGTCATGGATCGTAAAGTGTGTCCTCGAATCCACTCTCCTTAAACCCGATCAGGTCCTTCTACTGTTGGTCCTTCTCATTCTCATGTTTCCCCTACTTCCCCATCCACACCGAGAAATGTTTCTTAGTGTACCTTTCACAAGAAAAAATAAAATGCGTCTACTGATTGTCAATCACTTAAAAACCTTCACATCAACAATAATTTATTTGCATAGGTTGCTCAACCATATTCCCTTGATCATCCTGAAGTTGTCTTTCTCGACAATCCTACCAAAGTGGAACCCTATATGATCCTGATGATCACAAATGAACTTGGAACCTATAATGTACCCATGTTTACACATAATTTTCCGATTAAGTATGAATTGGATAATCTCATCCTAGACAACAAAAGAAAAAAGAACCTCGTTTCCTGGATTTGTTCCAACACCCTCAATTACCCACCAGCGTTCACCCATCCCCATATCATCTTAGTTGGGTACAAAAGGGTGGCCCTAATCTTACTATCTCTTGATGATGTGTGATGACATTTTTTATTGGCCCTTTCCAGGATACTATGTTGTGTGATGTCTACCCCTTAGAATGTGTTGATTTGTTACTTGGCCTTCCCTACCAACATGATCGAAAGGATATGTACCATGCTAAAACTCGTCAAAACCACCTGCAACAGGAGGGGTGCACCTATGTTCTTACTGTTGGCAAATTTTTAACAGACAGTTAACAGACAACGAATGCTTGTCATTGATGGCAACAGTGAAGATGACATGAGAACAACAAGTTTGTATTCGACAGGCAAACATAAGATAAGTTTAGAGAGGTGAATGATCAAAAGAAGTGAATTATCGAAGGCAGCGAATGAGCGAAAGTCTGAGAAGAATGCGAATGATCAAAGGCAGTGAATGAGCGAAAGTTTGAGAAGAATCTCTTGAGAAGAAGAATCTATGATTGTTGAAGAGGGAGACAGATCTCAACCATCAGATCCGAGCATAGGGCCCGACCATCGTTGGATCGAGGAGAACCTGCACGGTCTTTAAAGTGCAAGGAGAAGCGGGCGTAATCATAATATGCAAAATCACGATGAAATCTGAGTCATCAGATCAAGCTTTGATCTAGACCGTTAATTCTAGTCAATGTCAGAGTTTCGAGGATCGCATGTTGGATATATCAAAGAAACAATACAACAGGAACCCCGAAATCACGATATGCGAATTCGCGATTTAATCGCAGCCGCTGAATAGAGATCAGATTTGGACCGTTGATTTAACTCCTTATCGGAGTTTCATGAATCGGGACTTTGAAGTGACAAAAACACTTGACAACAAGAATACCGAAATTGCGATATGCGATATGGTGATTCAATCACAGCCGTTAAATCAAGCTTGGATCTAGACCGTAGATGGAACTCCATATCAGAGTTTTGGGGATCGTGAATTCAAAAGGAAAAGAAATAAATGCAACAAGAAATGCAAAATCGCGATATGAGAAATCGCGATTCAATCACAGCCATCAAGTCAAGATCAGACCTGGACCGTTGATCAAACTCCATATCGGAGTTTCACGAATCGCAACATAGAGAGGAAAAGAACACAATGCAACAAGAATGTCGATTTCGCGATATGCGAAATCACGATTGAATCTGAACCATCAGATCAAGAAGTGATATGGACCGTTGATCTGACTTCTTCATGGAGTTTCGAGGATCGGGATTTGTAAGTGACAAAAACTATGAACGCCAAGAATGTCGAAATCGCGATGTGTGAAATCTTGATTGGATCTGAACCGTTGGATCAAGTATTGATCGGAGGGTTACTGTTCTCTCTCAAAGTTAACTACTGAGTTTGGAATCTGTTAGCAAAACGAACTCATGATTGCAAATTAGTTAGTGTTTCAGTTGGCGTTTCAGTTGCTTAGACAGTTATAGTCTTTTTTCCTAAGGAGTTGGGAAGTTGAACAGTCATGTTCGTGTGTATAAAAGAAGATGAAACAAACTATGTTTGGTTGGTCGTTCGGTAAGTGAAAAAGAATGAAACTGTAAGAATAGATAAGAAGAGGATGCGCAGGAGGAGATTCTGCATATGTGAAGTGTGAGATGAAATGCAAAGCAGAATAACAGAATGAGTTGAAGAAGAGAAGAATGAGAGCACGAGTTGATGCAGAGCATACCTACTGAACAGACAGAGGAAGAGAAGAGAAGCAGAACAGTGTGCAGAAGACCAGATTTATAGAACAAAGAAAGATTGGTAAGAACTGATTTATCTGTAAAGTTGAATGTTTATTTAGCCATTTATATTCTAGGGAGGTTGGGAGGTGCTCGAGAGGACTGTTGTCCTCAGAGGTTCAAGTGGGAGCTTGAGCACAGGAGGTTGTAGCTTCCATCTGGTTGCAGCCAGAGAAACTAGGGTGGCAGGGTGGTGCTAGGGAGAACAAGTGTTCTCTGTTATACAGGTTGGAGTCTGTGTAACAGGAAGTTGGTGCTTCCATCTAGTTGGTGCTGGAACATTCAGGAAGTTGGTGCTTCCTTCCAATTGATGCTGGAATATTCAGAGAGTTGGTGCTTCCTTCTAGTTGGTGCTAGAGAAACCAGAGAGTTGGTGC
>CBVK0100190604.1:0-10225 GCA_900067695.1 Picea abies | reverse complement strand
TTACATGTACATGTGTATTTTAGCATCCTATGGGAAAACAAGTATAAGAATTCTTATGCTACAATATGTTATGATTTCATAGCTAGGATACATTTTATTATTTTTAGACAGAATTTTCCAAGACTCTCAGTAGCAGCAAAGAAAATTATATAAAAAGTCGGTCATTGGTATATGGAAGAAAAAAACACTTATATCAAGGTTTTTGGAGTTACTGGTGATCCACGTCTACTCCCTGCATGTGTCCCGTACCATTTGGTGTTGGGGGGAATATGCCACCAGACAATTTTCCAAGGTTTCAATGCCTCTCTGGTGAAGGACAAGAAGAGTGATTTTATACCATATGGTTTCCATATAGGATATTATATAGTCAAAGACACCAGGCATGTCAAGCAAAAAGGCTTAAGCCATTTGTAATATAGGTTTCCTACATGTCAATTTCATAAACATGATCCTTATCAATCTAATAACCATATATCATGATGATGAAGGTTCAACAACATCTTACATATCCCTATTACTTATCACTTATGAGGAAGCACCATGAGAAATGACTGCCTCGGCCTTAGAAGGACCATTACATAATCCAGAAAGAAAGGACATAGAAATTAAGAACACCCATGATAGTGTGACTTTACCACAAATGGAAACTCAACCTTAAGATGAGGAACGTTCACCTCGTAATGATGGGGATACTGGTAATGAACAACCTAATGCAGAAAAAAAATTGGAGGAGAAAAGGGTAACTATTAAGAAGAACAAAAAGGTGGATATGAACAACAAGAAAATAATGTCCCATCAATGGAAAATACAGTGACTACAGGCTTTCCATCCAATTCCCCACCTTAGACAGTAACATCACCACCTAGAATTGGCCAACATTGAGCTTCATCACCAAAACTCATAGGGGACATTCCCTTTGAAGAATTGAGAGAGAAAACCAACAATACAAAACAATCACCTATAACTTCCACTCAAGAGAAGACATTAAAAAAATAAGGTAGTAGTCAAGTTCCTACCATGGAAAAAGGGAAGGAACCTTTTATGGAACATTTCTATACGTCAGGGAGCTTGGGAAATACCTTATCATGGGGAGATCAACAAATTATTGAACCTTTTGACAAGTTTGTTGATGTTCAGGCTATCTCTTATGACAATAAAATAAATGAGATGATGAAAATAAATGTCAAAAGAAGGAGGTTCACTTTAGATAGTACTTTTTTCATAACCACAAAAGAAACTTTATTTGATATAGAAAATATTAAGGTGAGTGAGTTTCTTGGAGATGGGATGGATATAATTGATTCCACCCTAGATAGAGTGAAAATGGATGAATGAGAAGCTACTTCCATGAGAAAAGAGTTAGAGAATCTTTGACATCAAGAAGAGTATTATCAGGACACCACTCAGGAAATAATAATTCTTAAAGGTGATTTCATGGAGGTGTATTGTCAATTCAAATCAAAGAGATATATTTTCATGGCATGGATAACAGATTACCAGGAAGATACTCTGATGGTATTGGTGACCTGCAAAGATATGTGACGATGGTATGAAAAGGAATATCAAGCTTTGGATCAAATTGATTACATCAAAGAAGTACAGATGTGTCAAGACACATAAGAACATGGTATTTGGATACTCACAGATTACAGTATCACTAGAATACACAGGAAAGAGGAACAATGGATGCAAATGGTACAAGAACCTCATCATAAAATTCAATAAAGATGGGAAGAATGTCTGAAGAGCTAAGAGAAAATAAATAAGAAAATGATAGATATTCATCTACCAGAGTTTGTCCAACCTGAGGACTTCAAATACTTGCATGATATAGTAAGGAAACACACTGAATTGTATTGGGTGTCTGAATCATAAATTTCACATATTTCGATCTTTGTCCTAGGAAAGATGAAGAATTTCATGAAGCCCCCAATCACAACATCGACAGTTTTGCAGCGACTAAGTGCCAAGCTGGATAAATAAAAGAAACATGTGGTGTAGATGAAAGAGATCCTTAGTGCACCAATGGGCTAGCACATGTTTCCTTACACCAACACATGCAAAGAAATATTTTTCCAATAGTCATAATATGAGAGTAATACTTCATTGCAGTAGAACATCAAGACAACTAGAGATAACAAGAGAAGGACACATTGATTAAGTCCACTTTGCTTTTGTTTACTTGATAAGACTCCACATAGTAGTTATTTTTAGAAAAATTACCTTTATAAATAAAGACATCGACCGTGTATTGAGGGTGATGGTTTTTGCATAGGATAGAAGATTTTATTTTGTAAGAGAACTATTTCTTAGACAAAGATTATTGAATTCAGAATTTCTGTGTAGAACCAGAAGCATTTTCATCTGAATGTGTGAATGTGATTGAACCTATGGATTGTTTCCATTCTCAACTCAGTATTTCTTGTTGTCTTGAGTAAGATATATTATGAGTATTTATTAAGTTATCTTAGAATGGTTTACAGTTCTTTATTTCAAACTGATAAAAATAAATCAATAATGTTTAACATGTGATCTGTGGTAAGGTGTGGTGAAATTATTTTCTAACCTATATTATATTGCATGCATACTCTCTTTCAAAATTTCTCTGAAATAATATCTAATTGTCTGGTAAAGTGATGGTATTATTGCTAATATAAACTTGATGTAGTTTTTATTTGCATACTAGGGCACAAAGGTTATCCCAAGGCCCAATATTCTCCTAGATAGATCAATTTTTTTCTTTCAATACATTATAAAACATGGTAAACCCAAAAAGAGAACTTCTTTATTATGAGGAAATATTTGAAAGGTACATAGATATATCACTGTTAAATACCATCGAAACATATCGGTTCATTGATCTGGATAATTGTACTACCATTAAATGTTGAAGAGTCTAATTGGGCCTCATTGGTGGGTACAACTCCTACTATTGAGTCAAAGGGAATTATGACCCCTCAAGATGGTCCTCTTCTTCTAACACTTCTTCATTTCCAAAATCATGGAATCAAGCATCATCAAATTTTTCAAAAGGATTACAACTTGCCATGTACCCCTTTTGATGTGCAAGAGGAACACAAAACTAGGTTTCTTCATCAAGGGGGAGGGAAGATGTAAGCGCTTCATATTCACGAGGATATTTTTTATCTTTCTCTTCGAGAAAACGTTTATCTTGATCTTCAATGAGTCTCGATACTTCTTCAGGCATCAAGAATGATCAATCCTGAGTTGGAAATCCCTCCTGACAACCGTATTTATTTGTCACAGCATCACATAGTGACTTTACTCTAAAATAGGAAATAGCAACCTCCCATGACATGTTCAGGGTAGTCTTCCTCTAATAATTTTGAAGGATAGAATTGTGTTCTTCTTTTCTTTTTACACGGAACCTGACCAAGAAGTTCTTATTATGGTAGTGCCCAAGTAATTATTCACGTAACTCATTTTCTTCCTATATGTTTTCCTTGAGGCACCTAAAAATTTCCTCATTACTATCATCCTCCTTTTCTATAACTTTTATCTCACTGGAATTTATATGGATGGTCTCCTTCAAATATACGATAAGTCCATAGGGAAGATTTTCACATAGAAAGGCATCCTAGAGATCCTAAATAGTATCTTCAAAATTTTAAGTTTTAGGGCCCCAATGCTTAATAAATTCTCATACAAGGGCCATTGGAGAAGATATACTTATGGTCTTACAAGAATTCCTAAGCCAGTCTCTTTTCTTTTCTTCAAGTGACAAGATAAACAACCTTAATATTACATCATCATGATCACAATCTAATTTTAAGATAAGTTGGGTGAACATGACAATGTGTGCAATGGCCAAGGAAGGATCACCATCAAAATTTGGGATGAATTCAATTCAATCCATAGGGCACTTGTTCGGATACCAATAAACATCATTGATATCTAGGGCCTTGACTTCCTCATGGAAGCACCACAAAGACATACTTCAATCACTTAGGACAATAAATCAATGGAGTCGCCAGATGAGCTCAAGGCTCATCAAAGGAATGAAAGGGTAATCAAGAAAAGGTGGGTTATCATAAGGTGGGGTTTCCAGATGAATCATGGCTCATCAAGGGCAGAAGGGGAGCAGCATTCAAGTGGTAGTCACCAAAAAAGCTAGGGGTAGAGGCTATGGGATATCTTTCCAAAGTGTCGTTAGGGTTCGAAAGAGGATTCAAAATCCTCCCCAACAACGACACCAAAATTTTATCACACGAGTTGTAGGTTGGGAAAATCCTAAACCAAAAACCAAATGGAAACAACTTAGAGAACACCTACCCACTATCACCTTATGTAGGTATTCCCATCACTTTAGATATGAAAAAATCACCTCAAAGGGGGAATATCGGGTGACCCTAGGGGGAAATGAGATGGATTATCCCCTCTAGGTCAAGATACTAATCATGTAAATTGTTGGGAAAGAGTCTTGGTGGTGGCCAAAGGTTTACAAGAGGTAAGAGTACCTATAAAGAGTGATGTACCTGTCCGATTCACAAGAACAAGCCAAGTATATGTGTATATTGGTAGGTGGACAAGAAATTTAAGCTTGTTGTCCATAATTGCAGTATTAAAAAATGATTTATATCAGAAAAAAATGATAATGACAGATGCAAAATAAATTTTCTCAAAGCCTCAAAGCTTAATGAAAGGTACAAGAGACAAGCTAGCAAATTGACTAGTTTAGCTCAAGAAGATAGCATAAAAATTTAGCAACGCTCAAGAAGATAGCATAAAAATTTAGCAACAATGTAAGGATGTTGTAAAAAAGTTATGTAGAATTAATTATCATCCTTATGGATTTAACAAGAAATTTATTGCAGCAGATAAATCAGCCACCAAAAATCACAAGTAATCCACCCCAAAAAGTGTGTCGGGGTTAGGAGAAAATAGGGGCAAACTTCTAGCAATTTTTGACAGTTGAGTTAGGAGTTATTTGAAGATTTGATTTAGGGTTTCTACAGACCTAATGTTTGTAGATGAAATGATGTAAAAAAAGAAAGAAATACTTAGAAAATTGAGATTCCCTAGTGGCTCAACCAAGCATACAAAGCATAGAATTGATTCCAAATTAGACAATCTCAAAAGAATGATTTTTCACATTTACTGAGGCAAGTATTTTATATATCCAATGCACAAATCATATTAGTACCTTTGTAATTGGGTGAATGGATTATTTAAAGCACAATTTAGATCAACAATATCCCTATGGGTGTAAATCCTCTTACTCCCTATGGTATGCTAATCAAAATAGGGTAAAATCTAGGAGGGTATACACACTCGTATTCCTCCTAGAAACCCTTGCAAAATGATTTGTAAAATTAGAAAATTAGATAAAGATTAATGGAGGGTGTATCCAACATACTCCTCCTAGGGTTTCAACCAACCTCCTAGGGTTTCAACCAACAATAACCAAGAAAGAGCAAGAAATAGCTAATAAATGCATATTTTTCCTTACCAGTTTCAAGAAAGAGAGAGATCAAACCCTAGATCACCAAGAAAATTACCATCCAATAGAAATAAAGCAAGCCTCCAAGAGGTGTGAACCACCTTACCTCATTCATTCACAAAAATATAACACCAAAAACCATTTGCAAGAGATATAAACACCAAGAATCCTCAAGTATAGTGAAAATTTTATCCAAGTTCTACAAAATGTTCAAAACATAGTTTGTCCACATAACTTAGGGTAAACCAAAAAATAAGGGGACAAAAAGCCTTATTTTTCCCCTTTACAAAATAATATTATTTAATTCATACTTTTTCACTTGAAAGAAACCCTAAAACATGACATCACCCTCCTTTTGGCACTTTAAGTCAAATGATTGAGTTGGATATGGGTGAGCTAAGACTCCAAAGTCCAAATGTCCTTGATCCAATCCATATATTCCACGATCATGGGTTATTTCCTCCAAAATTTTCCAAGTTTCATCAACCAGCACCAAACCCTAGCTCTACTATGACATCAAGCTCCAAGAAGGTGACATTTTTCCTCCTTCAAGAAAAAACTTTGGGTGGTAGGGGCTATGTTAGTTCCTCCATGATGTCATCTAAGCCTCAAAATTCATGTCTTTTTGATCCAGTATGTGGGACCTTAGCATTCAACCTATGGGCTTCAAGCCCCATGGAAGCCTAAGTTAGGCTTGTTCCTCCAAAATTGTCCAGCAGCTGGGTCCTACAAAGACAAATGGATATGCCCTCCAAGGATATAAAGTCAAAGCATCATGATGAGTAAATAAAATTAATAAAATATCCATCTAAGCAAGTACATCCAAACCACCTCATCAAAATAAATTAATGCTCAAATACCCTATGCAATTTTTCAAGTTTAGGCATGGGAGGGTTCAAAAATGACCTATTGGGTGAACCGTTCCTCAAGTTTGGGGGTGTTTCCCAAGGGGACCTCCTTCTAAGTCATGTGGATGATGTGTCATAGATGAGAGGAAGAATTTTGGGCATGGGGTTCATAAAATACAAGGCCTTTTAGTGTCTCACTTATGGGTTCCTTTGTATAGGGTGTGTTGCACCTTCATTTTCAATGCAACCTTTTTCCAAGCCCATTTGTTTTCTTTTATTATTTTAGGATGCTTCCAGGTTGAAGCCAATATGGAACTTCTATCTAAGCATGAAAAATTTTGTTCACATTGACACTACCTTGGTCACATCATGCTTCCCCAAGTTGGAAACATGTGTGGGTCTTCTACCTAAGCAATAAAAAAAGTGCCCACACATGCTCCTCCCTAGTTGGAATTTTGTTATTAGTCATTCTTTTATGGGTCCCATTAGTTTTTTTTATGAGGGAAATTTCATTGTCCTTGGGATACTTGGGAAAGAATCTAGAAGGTTATTGGTTTGTATTTTATTGTTTGCTAGCCACAAGCCTCTAGGCCTTCAACCCCTTCTTCCCATGAAGTGAGGGACAACACCTTCTTGGGTCAATACACTTGAAAAACCCAAAAGGTGAGGAGATGAGGGGATGAAGTGTGGAAAGTGACAATTATGGTCGGGAATGACACAGTGACTCTTCAGAAAGGACCTCCTAGTAGCATACCTATCCCTAAGGGTGACCCACTTTCTAGGGTGCAATGTCAACCACCAAAGTGAAACAGGGAAAAGAGCATAAATTCCAAGAAAATGTCACATAATCAAAAGCAGTAATAGATGCAAAAAAATAAAATGCCCCAAATATTGAAATGACACTCATCATAATACCTGAATTGTACTGCATGGAGCAAGACCCAATGTCTTTTGGAGGCCAACTGATGTGGATATTGTCGTGACGATCTTGGATATGTGGTGGTGAGGTGGGTCTCTGTCTGTACAAGTGGACATTGTTGGTCAGATTGTCTTTCGGTACTCTATGTCTACAACCTGAGGGCCTCGAGACATAATATCCTTAGTTATACCTAGAAGTTGGGGATAACACTCCTCTTTGTATTTTAGCACCTACTAGAAGACATCCATGGAAAAATGTAAATGAATTATTTAAATAAAAATATCGCAAAAAACGTGAAACCTTAAGAAATGCCAAAAACATAAATACGCACAAATTTTGTGATCAACCATTTTAATCATCGTTGTCATGTCTTATGTGTTTAATGGATTTTATTTGTTTTTGTTTTCTGCAACAAAACAATTGAAAACTAGTATTTCACAAGATACTTAAATTGAATGTACATAAAAGAATAAATAAATGATTGCATACCTCTAATGCACATTGTAGTTGGGATGGATCCTCTTGTGACTCAATTTTGTTCATTTCTTTTACCATCTTCTTCTACACTTTTTTAGACATCCCTATCAACATGTCTTGGTTTTCCCCTTGTTTGTTCCTTGCAATTTTCAAAATCTCCCTGAAAAAATTAAAAAAATGAATAAATAAATACTAGGAATCATTAGATATAAAAAAATAATAATAATAAGATATTGGTGCATACAATAACTTAATATTCACCGGGGCGCCAAAAATATTTATATGCACTAGTGCATCAACCATACATATATGCACCGGTACAATATAACAGTGTCATTGAGAAATTGAAAAGGTTTTAAAAAAATTTGTATTCAACCAATGCTTTCTGAATTAAGAAAGTTACAGCTTCCTAAGTATTGTTTATTACACATCATCGAGTTGTAAACAAATTTAAGACATGGTGATTTCCATATAAAAATAGTAATTTTTTCATTTTAAACTCAATAATGTGCTTTGTAAACAATGTACCCCGATGTGTATCTATGTTAAATGTGCACTGTCGAATGAGAAAATGAGTTTTAATATTATTTCTAAATTAAATTAAGCGGTGTTGTTTACAAACAAATACACATTGATGCTCTTACTAGGTACAGAGCGCAATAGTCACTGTGAAGGCATTTAAAAAAAAAAAAAACGACAACGACAAGATGGTTTGGGATCCAATGCAATGAAAGGTTTCATTGCAACAGATAGGAAACACACATAAATAAATCAATAAACCATATTTAAAAATTGCTTAAAAAAATGTTTTTTGTGAAATATAGAAAGAGAAAGAAAAATTAAAGTGAGGAAATTAGGGCTTCCAATACTAAAGGTAACTATGAAACCTTTTTTTTGGTTTGGGAATGCAATGAAAAATGTTTTAATCAAATAGGAGAATGATTAAGATGATTAATAGAATGAAATCATATACCTAAAATTTCTCCTCTGCAGATTTCTATGTGATCTACAACAATTCCCTCGAATTTGACTCTTCAAAAAAAATCAACCCACTCTGAAGTCTTGGTTGACTAATCTCTGTTGCACAAATATCCTTTCTAAATTTTGGCAAACAAGTAAAAGTATGAATAGGGTTGTCCTTTATAAACACAAAAAATCAGATTCTCGATCATTTTTTCGTTGTATATTCTGGCACATTGATGATAAAGGTGTGCATTGTTTTTTTTTTAAAAGTTACATTTTCAATGCGTTATACCATGAGTAACACAACGATTTATTTTTGTAATAAATTTTAAAGTATTTATAGTAAGTGCAAGTTATTTTTCTAACTTGCTTCAACTGGTGCACTATACAATTCAAAACGCACCGGTGCAGTGTGTAATTAATAACGTACTGAGGTGGTGTGTAAGTAATAACGCATCATAAGATAGTTAAATTTTCACAATGCAAATGCAAACATCCGCATTTAAATTTTACAGAGGTTTTGATTTGCAGAGACAATAACGGAGGTTAGTATTTGGTGCTCGTCTCAATTAAACACACCGGTGTGTTTGGTTTATCCATACGCACCAATGGGTATTTATATGTTGAAACAAATCATCAAGTTCTAAAATCTATTCGAAGTTAGTTTTGAAGTTAGATTGTTCTGTACTACCCAAAATGAAGGTTTTGGCTCAAATGCATGAAAAAGTGAATTCGAATATCAAATGGCCAATTCTTCAAATTCCATCTCATTTTGTATCTTTGGAATTCCTTCAAGTTCTCTCACATCGATTGCAGTATGTCTATATTTTATTGATAATTCATTTATCTCATTGAATTTATGTTATGTATGCATATGCATTTTAATAATTGTTCATTGAATTTTCCAGGATCAATATTTAGGATCGAGTTCAGATGCTCAAGGTATTCCAATAGTCCTAAAATTATATAAATTCTTATCAGGAGAAAGATACCGCAAGAAGATGTTTGATTAAAATGGAAAGTTTCTTTACCCTACCAATCCTAACATGCCATATTCCAACAACTATCTTGGTTCAACAGTGTCACACCATGAATAGGATCTCTTTTTTGTAGACAACCCCGTAGGGCATAACAAAAATATGATTGAGTAATTGTATTTTTGGATTTTCGATGGAACTAATGTAAATGTATTGCTTAATTCGGCATTTGTTTTATAAAGTGGTTGGTTTCATGTTTATTATTGTGAAAAAAATTACATTCTTCTAATAAGTGTTTGGTATAATGTTTGAACACATTGAAAGCATCGTGTTACTAATATTATCGATGTAATGTTCAATATTTTTACAATCAGAATTTTGATGATGAGTGACTTGTCCACCATATATTGCTACACCCCACTACGATTTCAAGTTACAAGCTTGTTTCTAAATGAAAACAGCTCGGAGAGAAGCATACCGAGAATGGTTGAAACAACCACCTATTCAATTCTCACTATGTCCCGAGTTGCCAATTCAAAACCTCAACAATAACACTAGTTCTTCACATGTTGGGGATGAA
>CBVK0100190602.1:0-13797 GCA_900067695.1 Picea abies | reverse complement strand
GTGGGAGGAGGAGGAGGAGGAGGAGGAGGATTGGACATGGATGCAGGTTCAAATGCATGTGGAGGGGAAGCAAGAGGATCGATAGATGGTGTAGCCAACTCATGCAGAGGAGAATTAGGAGGAGGAAAATGTTGTGGAGTAGAGGATGTGGATGGCTATGTTGATGAGCTAGATGTGGTGGGATCATGAGAAACACCCATCAACCTCCCAATGAGGTTGATGGAACCAACAATATGATTCATCAACATCATCATCTCACAAGGAAAATGCCTCCATATAGTAGAGATAATGTGTACTCATAATATGTGTCTAGCGGGTGTGGGTACCACTTTGTGACTAGTCATGACATGACATAGTTGATCTGCCACCTCTAGCCAGACTCTCATATCCAACATGTGTGGCATGTGGGGTCATTCTACTACTGGAGATTGGTCCTCTGTCTCCTCCACTACCTCATCCTCATGTTGGGGAGGCTCATCTCCAACATATGTGTCAATATATGCAAAACAATAGATAATAATAATAATATAATTGAAACAAAATGTTACAATAAATTACATGTGCATTAAATAAGACATAAAAGTATGTAAATAGATTGATAAAAATATAGAAATAAGATTACCTCTCTCATATAATGGATCCTTTATTGTAAATTGGATGTTTAGACATCCTCTCTAATCCATCCTCATCTATAGGTACTATGCAATACAAGGACGGGATTTTCCTTGCTAGCTAATAAATCACATACCTCCCTACCAACCGGAGAAATGGGAAAATTGCACTGGCCCCTCTTGGGCACCAACTTCCCCCACATGTGCATACATGCATCAAACATAGCCCTAGCGGGAAACCAATGCACTACTAGTTGAGTGGCATGAACCCTCTCAAAAAAATAGTGTATATAACTATGACGTGAATGGGAAGAATCTCATCCCAGAAAAAATAGCGCGACAATGACCTAATGCATGAAAAAACTATCTCACAAAACATCTTCCCACCTAATCAATTAGGGCATCTGCAATAAACTATCTACATAATACAACATAAAGAAACTAATGTGTTTCCCATCATAGCTATACAGTGGCAGTTCTAAGAGCATAAGACACAGTTACCTAACGTCCTCTCTCTCAAATGAAGTTATCTGCACCTAACCACCACGAACTTTGAACTACAAAGTTGAATGAACATGTGAACCAACATATCTCTGCACATATGCCAGTTGGGGCATATACTCCCCCCTCCTAGACAACCCATTGATGAATTAGTCATCCTCCTCAATGGGATGATACCACAGATCGGGATCGACCTTGAAACCATGTCTCCCATGATCCTGGTGATGGATCAAGTGTTGTAACAACAAAGAGTTCCCTCGAAGGGATGTACCCTCTCGATAAAACTTTAGGATGCCAACATCCATCAAAAGGTTATGTGTTGACTATGAAATAGGGTGAGGAAATAGCTTTGTCTCCCCCTCCTTTGCCTCCCACTCACACACAAATGTGTGTGTCTTGAACTGTTATTTTCGATGCTCCTCCTCCTCTCATCGTTGTCATCTCTAATTCACATAAAAATATTTTTAGGCACACACACACACACACATAATAAATTGAAATTATAAAACAAATACATTTATAAATTATGTGTATATTAAAAAAATATAAAAAGAAACCAGTGCATCGAAAACATAACATACGCAATGACTACGGTATGCTCTATCAAACTAATACGCATTGGTGCCAGGTTTCTTGTCACACCACTAAGTAGTTGTGTGATGGCATCCCATAGGATGCTCCACATCGACTTAGTTCTTTTATTCGCATAAGTTCAGTACTTTTAATTGCATGGGTTCATTTCATTAACAAAGAAACACCACAACACTAAAATTTATGGCGTGCAAATCCATGATTCCCTCTGTTAAATCAAAATCACTAGTGTGTCGATTTTACCAAAGCACCAACATGATGTCTAGTAGTGCATTGTATTACTAGCACACCATTAACAGGGCCTTACAAAAGACGAACCACAATGTTTATTTTTCAAAACATGTCGCAATGCATACATTTAACCTTTATGCAACTGTACACCACGATTATTGTTGCGCCACCATGGATTTCAATGGTGCATCTAATAAGTCACAACACTCTAATTGGTTATTAAAAATTCACCCTAGTGACGTTGTCTTTACAACACCGGTGTGTTTTTTAGATTGATGGACACTGCTAGGTTAAATTCCATTATCACAGCTGAAGCAGTGTGATATGTTACTATTAACACACTGATGCCACCGTGATAGTGGAGCATCGACATTTTTTTCCATGGTGCATTGTAAATAATAGAGAATTGGGAACGATGCATCCAATAAGATGCACGTTATGCCAAATCGAGAAATATATGTCTCGGTGTGTTTTTGTAAAAAATATCGGTGTGTTTGGTTAAAATGGTTGCACTACTACGTTACATTTTATAAATCTTTAAGTTAGTGGTGTCGTTAATTAAGTGAAATGTACTGGTGTGGGTTGAAGCCAATCGTGCGTCGATTGTGGGGACTTCTGAAGGACACTTCACTTTGTTCTTATAATTTATCATGGTGCTCTTACTAGAACAACACCGATTCATACATATATATGAGATGCACTAGTGGTGGTGCTCACTATGAATTTATCACAATACGCACCACTTTGGGGAGAGCCAAAGCATTTAGGCACACTGCATGAAATTGGAAAATAAATTAAAAAAATGTCAAATTTCAAGATAAATTCAAATTTTGAATGGATGAAAAAGTAAATAGGAAGGTAATAAACAATTTACCTGGCCTCTTATGCCTCGAGAAGGCATGTTTTCACTGTTTAGAAGAAATTAAAATTTGTGGTAATTTCCAAATTTTGGAAATGTGTGGAATCTAACAATGGAGTTGCCCAAGACGGTGTAGAGAATTAGAAACAGGGCATCCTAGGAAGGATGGTGAGCATCAGTGCTTGCTTGAGGGTTTGGAAGAACGAGATTCATTGTAACAATGAAAATCGGTTTGGTAATTGAAATTAAAATTTGTGGTAATTTCCAAATTTTGGAAATGTGTGGAATCTAACAATGGAGTTGCCCAAGACGGTGTAGAGAATTAGAAACAGGGCATCCTAGGAAGGATGGTGAGCATCAGTGCTTGCTTGAGGGTTTGGAAGAACGAGATTCATTGTAACAATGAAAATCGGTTTGGTAATTTTTTTTTGTTACCCTAATACGGTGCAGCTGGCGACAGTGAGGCGCACCAGTGCATAATATTCAATGTCACTGATGTTATTTATTCGGTGCATGTAATTTTTATTATAAATTATGGCGATGATTTTGGACATTGATGCATCGATGATTTATTATTCATGTACGCACCAGTGTGAATCGACCTTAAATACGCACTGATAAAAAAAACCTCTACAAAAACCTTCAACCGTCTATCTCTGCTATAACAGAGAAAGTATAGATTTTTTTAAAAGATTCCATAAAAACCTTTGCAAGCATATGTCCTTCTCATAGAGAAACAAGTTTGAATAAAAGTAAATGCATGATGTCCCATTTTAATTAATTAAATTTAATATAAAACTCATATCTAAATTAAGCAACTCTCATATTGATTAATTAATTAAATTTAACATGAGGCCCACATCTAAATTCTTAAAAATCTCATATTAATCGATTCCCACTTCTAATTTTTTAAGAAAACAAGTAACTCTCATATTATTAACAATTAACTATCATATATTGGGACTAATTCTCTAAACACTTTCTAGACATATCTTAAAGGAAGTTTCAATAATAAAAAAATGCAATATGCTTAATATCAACTCCCTAACCATATTTTTTATAAAGTTTATAAAAATTATTATTATTATTATTATAAATATTTTTTATAAAGTTTATAAAAATTATTATTATTATTATAAACTTGAGAAGATGTGATGATTTCGAAGATTTGTTATATTAATTTAGATGCAAATAGATTTATTGAAAAATATGAAACTTTAAGTGGCAAAAGAAAAAAGGCAAATAGTTGTGAAGTAGCTAATCCCTACCTCTTGAATAATTTGAGTCCTCGTCTAAGAATATGAATAATTATTTTATTAATGTCACTTTTACTACAAATCACCTCTTCGACATGCCCAACTAGACATGGTTGCTTGCTTTATGAATTTAAAAAAGGTACACTCTTAGCATATCCAATGGGTTAATAGAATATTTTCCAATGACATGTACTATCATTCAATCATATCATTTTCTTGGCATTATTGTTGTTTTGGAGCGTGACTTCTCATGTGGCATAGGAAATTGGTATGGCATTATTGTTGTTTTGGAGCATGACTTATCATGTTGTAGAGGAAATGGGTATTTGATTGGAATTCTCTCCTGTCAAATAAACATGAGTTATCATGTGGTAGAGGAAAGGGGTATTTGATTGGAATTTTCTCATAAACATATGAGTTATTAGGACTTTTTTTCTGCATGATTTCAAGTTGCATAGTATGCACATCCTCAATAATAAGTTTGAATGAGTTATGATGGTCAATGGAGGTTTTGATGGTCCTTGTTTCAATGTAAATGAAAAAAAAATTATGATGTGTCTATATTTCTTAAACCCTGAGATAGATGCAAACAAATAAACATATGAGTTATCAAGGTTTTTTTTTTCTGCATGATTTCAAGTTGCATAGTATACACACCCTCAATAATGAGTTTGAATGAGTTATGATGGTCAATGGAGGTTTTGATGGTCCTTGTTGCAATGTAAATGAATTTTTTTTTATGATGTGTCTATATTTCTTAAGCCCTGAGATAGATGCAAATCGATCCACATATCTACAAAGCTGTAAAAAAATTTCTGAAATTGGTAGCTTGAAGAATAATTGTCACTTGGAATTCCTTGAGACTAGACATTAACAAAGTGGTTGGAATCAACCTACATCTTTGATTTCGTGAACTGTGAAAAACATGAAATAACGTGCCTAAGAAGGGACTGAACCCACTTAAGATCCTGACATAGGGAGAA
Organism: Picea abies; assembly: GCA_900067695.1. Taxonomy (NCBI): domain Eukaryota; kingdom Viridiplantae; phylum Streptophyta; class Pinopsida; order Pinales; family Pinaceae; genus Picea; species Picea abies. The sequence continues at coordinate 8,765 of CBVK0100190602.1, read as the reverse complement.
ACATTAGATTATAGTGAGCCACAAAAAAAACATTCCCTTGACCCAACATTCCCTTGAGCCACAAAAAATCTCGCAAAAAAGGATTTGCGAGATTACATAAATTTGAAAGCATTTCATTGAATTTTCCATAATAATTAATTATCGATTTTTTTTCAATCAGTTGTGAGATGTTCACTGTTACACTTACACTTTGATTTTTGTAATTTCAAAGATAGAGTTGTTTTACAGAAGATTGAATAGGGCTAAAAGTGAGTCCAAGTATTCTCTCGAGATAAAATTCCTAGGCATAGCCATCCCTTGGATGCTGCAAAGTAGCATTATATTGGCACCTCTCATCGATCCTTCAACCAACAAGTGTTGATAGTTCAACTATATTATGGTTTGGAAGGCAATGAAAACATGGAGGATAGATTATTTCATGACCATTGGCAAGATCTTTTTCCTTTATCAAATTTAATTTTAATAATTGTTTAAATGTATTTATTTTTATTGATGATGATTATGATGAATAACATTCACTAAGATCAATTGGTTTATAGGAACTTAAGAATGTAAGAGATTACTTCAATTTCTTTAAAATTGTATTTCTCTGCTCAAAAAACATTGAGAAAAACATTTTAAGATTACCATAGTTTTGATGACTTAGAAAATTAGAAAAGTTCCAAGATCTCATAATTAATTAAGTTGTGTTTATTATTTTTTATTAAATATTATAAGTTATTAAGAAAATTATATTTGCAATAACTTTTTAAATGTGTTCATTTTTATTAATTAACTTATGTTTATTATTTTTATTAAATATTAAAAATTATTAAAAATTATATTTACGTGATAATTTTTTATAAATTATATTTTTCTCTATTAATTTAATTATAATAATTGTTTTCACATTTTTTATAAGATATATGTAGTAGCATATTATTTTAATATTATTTTTTAACTCAAAATAACTTATATATAAAATATTATAAGAAATAACTTGTCAAGTTTAGGTGGTTGGGAGGAATTTATTATCCTCCATACCCAAGTTCAATTCTCATAAATGACATGTTGAGTTCTTCACAAATATATTATTGTAATGACTTAAAATCTTGGTGTATATCTTCACTATAACACATAATCAATGAAGAATCCAATTATGTCATCAGTTAAAAATAATTAATAATTATTTAGATATTAATAAAAAAGCTAAAAAACCTCGGATGGGGTGTCAGCAGGGTCCACACGTTCATGGGAGAAGATGGCGCCTGGAACCTCTCCACAAACCACATGATAGGCACATGCAACCTCCCCCTTCCTTTATTACCCACCAATGAGCACTAAATTCCTTCACTGATGTGAGATTCTAAGTAACCTTTCCATTGTATCCTTCTCTAGTTTCTCGTCCTGGCGATGGAGGAAGGACGTTGGTCGTCACCTCTACGCACGTGCGAGATTATTATCCATTTTCCTTTTTATGACGATGATCCTCGGTAGCCCTTGCACTCTCCCTTCATTCTTGTTTGCTTCCCATGCACTAGACCGATCGCTCTAGTTTTCACCTCTGTTTGTTTACTCTCAACTCCCCCTTACTCTCACTCATTGTTGGTTATGCCTCGGCTTCGCGGGAAGCCTAAGAGAGGTCCTATTTAGTACCAAAACAAAGTGGCCATAGCCAGTAAGCACCTGCCTCTCCATGCTCTCTCTCCCAACTCCTCGCCCCCTTCCTCCACCTAGTCCTCCCTAGGTTGGAGTGGTATTATGCCCTAGACCGATCGCTCTAGTTTTCACCTCTGTTTGTTTACTCTCAACTCCCCCTTACTCTCACTCATTGTTGGTTATGCCTCGGCTTCGCGGGAAGCCTAAGAGAGGTCCTATTTAGTACCAAAACAAAGTGGCCATAGCCAGTAAGCACCTGCCTCTCCATGCTCTCTCTCCCAACTCCTCGCCCCCTTCCTCCACCTAGTCCTCCCTAGGTTGGAGTGGTATTATGCCTCTGTCTTCGCCATGGGCTTGTCATGTGGAGTGGTTTGACCTCCACGAAAACTCTCTCGGATTTTCTCTTGGCCCAATCCAGGATATGGCCTTGTCTTCATAGCCACCCTTGGTCCGCCTAGTGATTCCACCACCCTCCGCCCCCTTGCCACCAACCTCTATCCCCTCCCCGCCACCATTTGTCCCATTTCCATCCTTCGCCCCTTTTCCTTCTCTGGAGGATTTCCCTGATCAATTGGAAGAGCCTTTGAGAAAAACCCATCTTTGCTCAGATTGCGCTTCTTGTGCGAGATTCCAATACATGTTGTCGATACTACAAGATCTAGTATTTGCGGTTAGAAAGGACATGGATGATCTCCGCTTTCAGCTGGAACACTTGGACCAGTGCTTGAAACAAATTGAATCTCTGGTTTCAGCTGGAACACTTGGACCAGTGCTTGAAACAAATTGAATCTCTGCTTGTGACCCTGCTTCGCTCCTTGCACGCTCTAGAACTCAAAACCAGTGCCCCAGCTACTTTAGAGGTGATTCTTGCGCCAGTTATCCAAGTGGTTGTCAAGGGCGACGTGGACAAGTGAGAACATCAGACACCATGAGAGTTGGTATGCGCACCGCTGTTACCATGCATGTGTTTACTCTGTCAATTGTTAATGTTTTTTGGAGGATTCCTCTTAGGTTGTCAGAGTTTAGCACAGTCAGATTTTTTTGTCTGTCAAAAGATAATATTTTTGGTCTTATAGTTTATATGAATGGTCTGATCGAATCAGTTTCCCTATGGAGTGATTATGAAAATGTTGTATAATCGTCAGTTTCTTACAAAAATAATAGATTGGCTATATTGGTTTCCCTTCAAGACAATTCAACACAATCAATTCCCTGTTATCCTAGATAACACTGTAATTTTGTTCCATAAAAAATAATATATATATATTCTTACTTTAAAAAAAAAGTTAAAAATAACTTAAAAATTTTAATTTCAGATATTTTTGTGTGCATTCTTTCTTTATTTAAATTATAGAGCCAAACTAATATGGAAAACATCATATAAAAAAAAAACACCATCATATTTAAATTAGACAATCGTGTGTAGCATGCACGTAAAGTGCATAAATAACAAAGTAAAAAATAATGCACGTAACTAACAAAGTAAACAATAATATATAATTATAGTTATGTCATGTCGTGTCAATTTGAGGTATTTACCACCCCATGAAAAAAATAAATAGAAATTGTATTTTCTTAAGGTAAGTGTGCCTCCCTATAACCCATACTATCACCACATATCTGACACGTTTACTTCATGTATTACACATCTATGTGTGGCTTGGTCGCATGGATGTTTAAGCATAGACAATGAGTGCACTAGTCTCGCCTTTGGTTGCAGGTTCATATTTCTCTCTCATGGAATAATAATATGACAATTTCTTGGATGACAAGCGATAACATTATACGCTCAATAGTTGAGTATGAGCCTTTTCTAGAAAATGCACATCTTCTGTATAGGGAAAACTAATTATCATTATTTTCTCTACAAATTTGCAAACGTCTACCATGTTGTAATTGAACCATTTAAAGCTTGTACTATATATTTTTATGGTTGTGGAGGACATGGCCCATAACATTCCTTCAAAACACCACCATCCCACCTTCCTATAGCATTTATAATTGTGGGTGAGTCTCATAAAAACCCATTTTGGACTAGCATATTGCATCCATTTTAATTTGCTTTCAAATTGGAGTCGATTCAATTAAAAGCAATGGAATTCTTATGTTATCTTTCCAAGTAGAACAACAATAAGGTAAGGGTTGGGTTTTTTTGTTTGTGCTAAAATTTTAAAACATAGTAATGTTGGTCCTGGGAGTTACTAAGTGGTTATGGTTTTGTATCAAATCAAATCAAGTATAAGGCTCAACAAAAAAAATAATTAGAATGATTTAAATTATTTAAAAAAAAAGATATTTGAAAAAAAAAAGAGTAGACATAAACATTTATCTCACACATGTCATATATAGATTTTGAACCCAATGAAACTTTTTTTGTATGGATAAGGTTAATTTTCATGTGATTCCAAATCTAAATCTTTTAGATGTTTGATCATAATTAAAAAAACATATCATCCCATGAGATGTGACCAAGTAGATATTGTCCAAGTACAATGATCATAGAACTCAAAATTTAAACTAAGCTTATAAAAAAACAATAGTTGTATAACCTAGTGCACCTTGTTCTATACACAACATATGAATTATACAAAAGAAGCTATCATTGTAACCTAGTGCACCTTGTTCTATATAAAACATATGAATTACACAAAAGAACCGGTGATTGTAGCCTAGTGCACCTTATTTTGTATACGACCTATGAATTACACTGTCGAGTGCTTGCAATCCAATTTTTTCGATTAATGACTATCTTCATCATACATAAAATAGACCTTGCTCAAGCTATTAAAAATGTGTGTAGCACATTAGCCACTTTGTGTCCATTTTTCACCTATGCTACTTGGAAAAATTTCCACCCTGCAACACCAAAAGACTTAAAAAATTTATGTCAAATGCGACATAGGTATTCTCTTGACAACCAAAATTATAAGGAAAATGACACATGTTATTTCGACAATTAAGGACTTCAAATCATTGTTACCTTCATCTGCTTGTGGAGACAACAACACCAAAAACATCATTCAACGTCATGGTGGAAACTAGAGAAGCCAAAATTAGCTCATGTTCCTAATAGACATAAAATTATTATCACCTTCTTATTAACAACATTATGAACGCAAACTAACTATAATGAATATAGTATCTCCTTACCTCATTGTGATTGACACTCACATATTGCTCAGCCAAATCCGTTAAATCTTTGACATTGAGCTTATTCAGCAAGTTAAGGTTGATGATGGTTGAGAAGTGAGAGATCTCCAAGTCATCGATGATTATGAAGGTTGATGACCATCCTGGTCTTAACCCATAGTTCTGCGGAATTATAAAGTCAATTTTTCTCAGCTCGGAAGTCGAGCTGACTTTTAAACTTGCACGTAGACCCAAATTTCTCTTGTACATAACTTTGAATTCTCTATCACTCATGCCAATCTACCAGTGCTTCAGTCGAGTCCTTAATATCCATAGAACCTCGCGCCATGACCCAACTCTTTACTTTGTTAGGGCTTAACTCTATGTAATCCTATCAGAACTTTCTACACCCTTCATTTTCCACTCTTCATCATCACTGAAAGGATGTTCCAGATTGTCCTGCAAACCATAGATCGAGGAAAGAAATATTTCTTCAATACCATTCTCTCCATACCCTTTTATCACTGCATCTAAACAAGCCCCACAAATACCACTCTGATGGATAGTTTGATCTTCTTCTCATATGTCTCGATGGATGGTTTGGATTTGATGTCCAATTCTCCTTTTTATTGGAGCCCCCCTATCAGACTCCCACAAGTTTGACTACTCTGAAATCCTTACTTTGATGGCTTACCTCCTTCTCATCGATGATCCTAATGTCTCCATGTTACCAATATAATAACGATCATTGATTTCTTTCTCTAGTCAATCCTTGACCATTGATCTCTACACCTTTGTTGTGCCAAGTCTCGGTCCTCGATCTTACATGTGGATTCCATGTGTCTCTTTCGTACTCGTCCACATCATTTCCAAGTGTCTGTGTCACATTTTTTGATGCCACATCAGGGTCCTGTCAACTTCCATGTATCACTCTTGCGACCTACCATGTGTCTCATTATGGGTCATTGATCTATTTGACTTCGAATATCTCTCCACCGTCTATCATTGTCCTTATATTGGAGTTACTCCAGCTACTTGAATCTGATGGCCCTACTCCGACAACAAATGGAGTATTGCCATATGTCCTCTCCTTAACCCTTGACCAGGATCACTCCAAACCCATCCTAATCATCTGTCAGATCTTCATCAACTAATTTGAAACATTGATTAAACAAGTCAGAGTTGTTGGTTCGTATGGACACTGCCATGTTTCATTCTCAGATCCATTCACCTGGATTGTCCCAAAGTCATCTCAATTGTTCATCGTATTGTCTTCGTCGAGATAAATTTTCAACTATGTTTCGAAACATAGACCCTGAACTTCAAACGTAGCTGTTGATTTCCTTTGTCCTATGATTGATCTACATTGTAGATGAGGGCTCTTCATCAGAGTATCATCCGACTTCACATGCTGAATGTATACTCTAAAACACTCTTACCACCATTGCTTCGAATTCTAAATGGATATCTCACCATAGTCATCAATATTTATTTTTGTCATCGATCTACACCATCGATTGGACTTGTTCCTATTGGAGTACTTCTCCAATTATGCACTTTGAATTTTCTATTCTGGAGAATCCTTTGGAATTGCTTCAGACACTGAACTCTAGATAACTCTTTGTCGTCGATCTAGATCTGAGATCGAATCTCATTCATCCATATTTAACACACAATCATACTTTCGATTTGATGCAATAAATGGTCACGATCAAATGTTTTACTTGATCTGACCGATGTTGTTTCTTCACACCTGCAAAGGGCTTCTTCATGGATCTTAACCTCGTCTACACACAGGGATTCTTCATTTTTCTTAACCTCATCTACACCCTTAATTTCAATACGATTCGAAGGATCATTGTTGATCCTATAGTGATCAAAAATGTATCACAATTCTTATGTGTACCTTTCACTTGATACCTACACAACAATTAACAAATTCTGAATTAGAATTTCACCATTCACACAGATACACTAAACAATGGTCTAAGATTCAATTTCCAAACAACACTCGAAATAGAGTGATTTCACTACTCAATTGTACAAAACTATACATATGATTTACATAAGGCCTTTTGCACTCACATTCTTGGCTTGATTCTCTATTCGATTGGCTACACCCTTCATGCATGTAGGCTTACAATTATAAAGGGGAGTGTCTAAATTGTTTAATCAGTTTTACACCCTAAACAAACTCTCTAAAATCTGCAATAAATCCATAAGATCTCTCAAATCCATAATATCCTCAACCCCCTGTCACAACTTCTTGAAATATGATTTAACAAGGCAGATTCAATTACATTCAACAATATTAATTCAACAAACCTCATCCTATGCAATCCTTTTATAAATCAATTAAACATACGAAATTACATTAATTCAAGAATAGGGAACCCACTTCCTTAGTAAATCAAAAGACCCCTTAGGTATAATCAAATGTGTTTGATTTTGAAGGCAGGATGCTCCTGCATCAGACTCCCAAGGTTCGAATGTTTCATGATCTCCTAATCAGGAGTCTTCAACTGTTGAAGTCATCCTGGATCCCAAACATTATGTTGTCGATTACTTGCAATGTTGTCTTATTGTTGTCTTGTTGTGATCTTGTTGTTGTCTGCAATCTTCATGGATCTCACATTTTACTTTGTTGTTGTGCAACATCTCTGCTTACTTCAGTAAAGTGTATTTTCATGAAACTCTTCTTCTTATTTCTCTAGTATCTCCTCTTGTAAATATTCATCAAATTCTTCCATAACTCCTCGATTTCCAGTCTTGTCCTCTGTCAGTACACACCACTACTGCAATATAATCTGCTACAAATTTCTATAAAACAATTGTATGGTTGTTGCCATGTATTTGTCTTTACATTCCTCTATGTCCTCAATTTCTTGAGAACATTTCTTACTGAATAAAAACTCAAGAAAAGAATATTTCATATCCTTAAGCTCCATGGTCAGTCTACAAGATTTATAAACTAAATTGTGTTCTTGGAATTTATTAAAATGACATATTTGTTACAAACAAATATACCTTCTTTCATGATTATGTACCAATGATCATCATTCTCCACTGTCATCTCCTCCTTGTCAAGCTCCATACTCACATCACTATATATTTTCATATCTCTTTCCAATATTCCATGTACTTCATCATTTGAAGTATCTCCATGCCAAGTATTCATCTTCTTTGCATATATATCCTTTGAACATGCATGACTTCCTCATTCACATCTTCTAAGAGACAATGCTATCTCTCCTTTTACATGAAAATTTTTATAATATGTCTCTCTCTCATGCCTTCATGACGCAATTCTTCCTTTATGACAGGTTCAAGTGGTTATCTATCTCCATGACTTGTAAGTCATGCAAACATAGAACAATCATCAGTTTTAAAAACATCAGAACCTTCAATCTCCTTAGATTCCTCAAGCATCCCCTCCTTGTGCAGGAATGAAATTTCTAAGCTCTTCATGAGGTCTGTACTCTAAACCTCATCTTCTTCTCCCAGCATCACTCCCTTCTCTAGTTCACAAAAGTGAACTGCTAGTCCCACTTTCAAGGACTCTCTATACTCATATTCTCTAAGTTCCTCTTCTATGATATGAGCTTTCAGCATATGCCTCTTCTTCCTTGCAATCAATCGCTTACCATACAGCCTTCCTCTTCAGTCTCTAACCATATCTCTGGTTTTCTTCAGTCTCCTGTAGTAGCTCCAAAATTATTTTAAGTCTCTCCTTCATCTCAACAAACTCTCTGTCAAATTCATCTTGACTCATCTTTTTTCCAACTGCTTTGGCATCCTCTTTCTTTCCTATGTTTTGGATTCTCTTTGAAACTTTGGCATGACCATCAATATTCATCTCCATTTACTCCTTTATTTTTGAACTTCTCTTAATCCATTGTGAGCTTCATCAAGCCCCTATAGCAAATATCCTTATCTACTAACCAATACCTCACCAAGATTTTGTTGGAAATACTGAGAGGAGGTGGGGGGGGGGGGGG
>CBVK0100190593.1:0-10404 GCA_900067695.1 Picea abies | reverse complement strand
GAATCATATTCTTAATTGGCACTGGTTTCCAGGTCAACCCACAGTTATGGCATCCTATAATTTGACTCATTGCACATCAAATCCATAATGAGGTCTCCAAGGACCTCTGCAATGCATTTGGGCTTAACTATGTCCCTGACATAGATCTCTAACAACCTATATGGGTGTAACAGTGCTCAAGCACCAAATCTAAAGGTGTTAAACCTTTCTTCCTCTATGTGAAACCGGTGGCTAGATCCATGCGCTTATACATGTATGTGATTTAATCTGGATTGTTGATTTCCATATAAAAATTCTGCAGATAGGAGCTTCTGTCAATCCACTTCCCTTTGTGACCGTGGGCTCAAAACCATACGATTAGTTGTTTCTCGTGTCATTCTATTAGCGATTTTCTCCTTTCTCCCTTATTCTTATACATGGGGCTGTATTCAAATGTCCGAGGTATTATTTAATTATATGTCCTTTACACTCCTTATTATCTTCTTTACCTTATCAAGCTACCGGTGATGGAACCAGGTTCTCTAGTACTTCATCCTTCGGGACTTCCGGCCTTTGCAGTCTTTCAACCCTCCTAGAATAAATTTCATCGAAGTGCGTATATTGTATTCACTAGTATATCATACAATCAATATTTAATATTCCTTTGGATGGATGATCCTGGCTTATCCATAGGCTTCAAACAAAATCAACAATCATGACTTAATCAGGAGTTGAGACGAACGGTTCTCGTTCACTCCGGGACTTCGTCTATTTGTGGCTCCAGTACTCTAGAGTAGAGGAATTCCTCTGAAGTTTTACCTACCAAATAATTCATAGAATGGAGGTGATTGCTTGGTGTCAGTTAAAACCTCCACTTACGCTATCCTTCCACTATTCTTGATCAATGGTCAAGAATTCTCCTGAAGTAGATCAATGGTTATCGTTACTTCGTGATTCACGCTTACTCTATCCTTCCACTGTACTTGATCGAACGGTAAAGAAATATTCCATAGGATCTTAGATCAATGGTAAAAATTTAATTCGTGACTTCGGCCTTCGGTGCTTTGGGTATATTTGCTGGTAGGAGAAGCTGGACATCCCTAGAGGATGTAGTCCCGAAGTGACATAGCTTGTCGATGTCATTGTTGATGTGGCATCGACTGACTGGCTTCCACATGTCACCTTGATTTGTGACTTTCACAGACCTTATGTGCCATATGTATTTTGACACTTGTCATCATTTGATTAGTCCATGTTTCATCTATTGTTGAGATGGTCCAATTGACGTGGGCTTACTGATGTGTCAAATGTCTTCCTCCTGGATCTAACAGTCATACGTTCATCTGAAGTTTCTTATTGATATGATGGTTGTCGTTTCTTCAGGAATATGAAACTTTTGAGACTTCGATCTAATACTTCCAAATTGTTGAAGTGTTGAATAGATCTATCACCATATATATATCCTTGTCTTGATCGATGGCTTCTATTAACTTTGGGGCTCTGAAGTTCATGATTTCTTGGTTTATCTGAGCTTATTATCGTTGAGGTAGGTCAATGATGGAGTTGACCACCTTCTTCTTTTTAGTGCAATATGAAAGTTTCAATAGTCATTCTAGATCAATGGTTGGCGGGATTTCCTTGCTCTTCCTATGATCCAACGATTGATGAGAGTCCATGACTTCGGGGCTTTGGCCTTTGGGTAAACTTACATGTTTTAGACTCCTTTTCACCAAGTGGTTAGTGTTGGAGTTGACCACCTTATTTCCTTTAGTGCGATCTTATGATTCAACATTTCCATTCCAGATCGAAGGTCAACACTTAACTATAGATAAAATCTTGATCTAACGGCTAGGAAACTATCTGAAGCTCCTTCCTAATCAACGATAGCCATTATTTTGTGACTTCAAGATTTCGTGGATTCTTCCTTGTCTCCAGTAATTTCCTAAGTGGCGAAGTGGCAAAGTGTTGAAGTAATTTATTTGTTAATTGATCCAACAGTCCATAATGCTAATCTAACATCTGATATTTAATCCTTCCCAATCTCTTACTTCACCTCGATCTAACGATCATGAATTGTCCCAAACTGAGAATGAACTTTTCATGTAACTCGATCCTTTACAAAAGGATTTCTTCACTCTCAGAACTCTATCTCCTATGTTACTTCGAATGTGCCATCTCTTCTGAGCTTCTATCAACCTTCTTCTTTTTGAGATTTATGTTAATGTGCTCCTTTATGCACTGTCTTTATCCAATCAGAAGTCTATCTCTTCTGAGATTTAGGTTTATACATAATTCCTTTTCACCTCACACTATGTCTTCTACGCAACCTACTACGTTATCTCTCTTGATATTTAGGATCTCAAATACATATAATGACAATACCATATTGATATTCTTGACATAAATGCCAACAAAATAATACCATGTCCAACAGCTTCCTCCTGAGTTATGGCCTTTTGGAATTATAGGTCCTCTCCACTAGAACCTTCTGAGAAATCCTCTTCTCCTCTCTAGCTTATGCACTTTTTTCTCACTTTCTGCTTGAGAACTTAAACTGTCCTCCTTACTTCCAATATTCAAGTTGAAGTAATTACATCATCTGTTGTTGCAAGGTTCTTCTACCACAAGCTTCTCCTATCCTGTTTTCCACAGATCTACTGGTTGTATATGGGTGCTACCATTCCTTCTCTTTATGTTGTTACCTGCTAATTACCATTAACACTGTTCATTAAAATACAGAGATAAAATACTTGATTCATGGCTTGAATATATGATCTGAGATATTTTCCTCCAATATATTCTCCCAATTCTGCTCCTTTGTTTGGAATGAACTCTATCTGTAGCAATCTTTTAAGGGATTATATATCCAATTCCTTTTTTCATTGTCTGCACAAATCTACATAGACTTCTCACTGCAATTTTGAATCTGCATATTTCCCCTTTCTATTCAGAGAAAAGCCATGCTCTGATACCAAAAAAATATTTTTTTTCATTTAAGGTATTCCATCTGAGGTCAAATACATAGGAAAATTAAATTTTCCTCTCTTATACCACAAATGATGACCATCCCGATCTTAACCCATAGTTCTGCAAAATTATAAAGTGATTTTTTTTCAACTCAAAAGTCGAGTTGACTTTTAAACTGGACCCAAATTTATCCCATATATATATTTGAATTCTCTATCACTCACACCAATATACCAGTGCTTCATTCAAGGCCTTAATATCCATAGAACCTCACACCATGACCCAACTCTTTAATTTGTCAGGGATTAACTCTTCATTAGCCTATCAGAACTTTTTATGCCCTTCATTTTCCATCATTTACCATCACTAAAAGGATGATCCATATTGTCCTACAAACCATAGATTGAGGCAAGGAATATTCCCTTGATACCTTTCTCTCCATACCCTTTTATCACCATGTCTAAACAAGCCTCGAAAATACCACTCTGATCAATGGTTTGATCTTCTTCTCGTATGTCCCAATGGATGGTTTGGATATGATGTCCACTTCTCATTTGTATTGGAGACCCTCTATCAGAATCCCGCGAGCTTGACTACTCTGAAACCCTTACCCTGGCGGCTTACCTCCTTCTCATCGACGATTCTAATTTCTCCATGTCACCAATATAGTAACGATCGTTGATCTCTTCCTCCAGCCAATCCTCAACTATTGATCTCTACACCTTCGCTGCACCAAGTCCTAGTCCTCGGTCTTACATGTGAATTCCACATTTCTCTTTTGTACTCGTCCACATCGTTACCACGTGTCTATATCTCATTTTTTTATGCCACATCAGGGTCTCGTCAACTGCCACTTGTCACTCTTGCAACCTACAATATGTCTCATTCTAGGTCGTTGATCTATTTGAATTCGAATATATTTCCATAGTCTATCATTTTCATTATATCAAAGTTACTCCAGTTGCTTGACTCTAATGGACCTACTCTGACAACAAATGGGATATCACCATGCATCCTCTCCTTAACCCTTGACGAGGGTCACTCTGAACCCATCCTGACAATCTTGTAGATCTCCTTCACCAATTGGACCGTTGATTAAACAAGTTTTATTTGTTGGTTCATATGGACACTGCCATGTGTCATTCTCAAATCCATTCACCTAGATTGTCCTGAATTTATCTAAACCATTCATTGTATTTTCTTCATCGGGATAAATTTTTCAACTCTGTTCTGAACCATAGACCCCAAACTTCAACCGTAGTCATTGATTTCCTTTGTCCTATGATTTATCTACACTGTATATCATATCTCTTCATTTGAGTATCCTCCCACTTCACACTCTAAATGTATACTCTGGACAACTCTTACCAATATTTCTTTGGATTCTGAAAGGAGATCTCATCATAGTTGTCATTCTTCCTCTTACGTCATCGATATGCACCATCAATTGAACTTCTTCCTATCATAGTACTTCTCCAATTATGCACTATGAATGTGTTATTTCAAATAATCCTTTGGTGTTTCTTTGGACCTCGAACTCTAGATAACTCTATATCGTCAATCTAGATTTGGGATCGAATCTCGATCGTCCATCTTTAACACACAATAATACTTTTGGTCTAATGAAATCAATGGTCATGATCAATTTTTTTACTTGATCTAACGTTTTTTGTTTCTTCATAGCTGCAAAGGGATTCGTCACTATTCTTAACCTTGTCTACACATACAGTTGGATTTAAAATATGTTTACCCTCAATTTCAATATGATTTGAAGGATCAATGGTGATCATGTTGTGATCAACAATGTATCACGATTATTATGTGTACCTTTCACTTGATACATGTGTAACAATCAAAAGAGTCTAAATTGTAGTTTCACCATTCACACACATACACTAAACAACGGTCTAAGAATCCATTTCCAAACAACAATCAAAATAGAGTGATTTCACTACTCAATCATACAAAACTATACATATGATTTACATAAGGAATGTCTCTTCTAATGGCCTTTCACACTCACATTCTTGGCTTGATTATCTATTTGATTGGCCAGGCCATTCATTCCCATAGGCTTAAAATTATAAAGGGAAGTGTCTGAACTATTTAATCAATTTCATACCCTAGACACACTCTCTAAATAATACAATAAATCCCTTGTATCTCTCAGATCCACAATATCCTCAACCACCTCTCACAACTTCTCGAAATATGCTTTAAAAAGGAATATTCAATTACATTCAGCAATCTTAATTCAACAAACCTCATCCTATCCAATCCTTCTAGAAATCAATTAAACATAGGATATTACATCAATTCAAGAATAGGTAACCCACTCCCTTAGTAAATCAAAATACCTCCTAGGTCTAATCAAATGTGTTTGATTTTGAAGGTAGGATGTGCATGCATCGGACTTCAAAGGTTCAAATGTTTCATGATATTTTGATTAGGATTCTTCAACTTTTTAAGTCCTCCTCGATCCCAAACCTTTTGTTGTTTCTTACTTTCACTATTCTCATGTTGTGGTCTTGTTGTTGTCTACAACCTTCCTGGATCCCACATTTTACTTATTTGTTGTGCAACATCTCCACTTCTGTAATTTGTACTAGCATGCTACTCTTATTCTTATTTATGTAGTATCTCCACTTGGAAATATTCATCAAATGATTCCTTAACTCCTTAATGTCCAATATTTTCCTATCCCGGTACACACCACTACTTCAATTTTGTTGTAAATTTCTATATAAAATTTGTGTGGTTGCTTCCATCTCTTTTTCTTTACAGTCCTCTCTGTCCTCAGTTTCTTGAGAACACTTCTTACTGAATAGAAACTCATGCAAACAATATTGCAGATCCTTAAGCTACATGCTCAGTCTACAAGATTGCTCAACTAAATTATGTTTTTGGAATTTATTAAAATGGTATATCTGTTGCAAAACATTTACACCCTCCTTCATGATCATGTACTAATGATCATCATTCTCTACTATAATTTCCTCCTTGGCAAGCTCCATACTTGCATCACTGTATCTTTGGATATCTCTTTCCAAGATTCTATGTACTTCATCATTTGAAGTATCTCCATGCCAACTATTCATCTTCTTTGCATATCCATCATATTCATCATTTGAACATGCATGACTTCCTCATTCATAGCTTCTAAGAGACAATGGTATCTCTTCCTTTGACATGACAAAATTCAGAATTTGTCTCTCTCTCATGCCTTCATGAGGCAATTCTTCCTTTAGTATAGATTCAAGTGGTTGTCTATCTCCATGACATGTAAGTCTTGAAAACATACACAAATCATCAATTTTAAAAGCATGAGACTCTTTAGTCTCCTTAAATGCCTCAAGCATCATCTCCTTGTGTTGTAATGAACTTTATAATCTCTTCATGAGGTTTGCACTCTGAACCTTATCTTCTTCTCCCAACATCACTCCCTTCTCTGGTTCACAAAAGTGACCTTTTGGTCCTAATTTCAAGGACCCTCTATACCCAGCCTCTCTGAGTTCCTCTTATTTGATATCATATTTTAGCTTGTGCCTTTACTTCCTTGAAATCAATTGCTTAATAGGCCATCTATACTTCCTCTTCGGTCTCCAACCATATCTTTGTTTTTCTTCAATCTTCAATTGTAGCTCCATAATTATGTTGAGTATCTCATTCATCTCAAAAAAATCTCTTTCAAATTCATCTTGACTCATCTTTTTTCCAATTTATTTGGCATTCTCTTTGTTTTCTTTGTTGTGTCTCCTCTCCAAACCTCTAGCATGACCATTAATAGTCATCTCCATTTCCTCCTTCCTTTGTGAACTTCTCTTAGTCTATTGTGAGTTGCATCAAGCCCCTCTAGAAAATATCCTTATCTTCTACCCAATACCTCACCAAGATTCCTCTTGAGCTATGGTATTTTGGTATTATAGGTCCTCTCCACATGTAATTTCTGAGAACTCCTCTACTCCTCTCTGGCTTCTGCAATTTTGCTCACTTTCCCCTTGAGAACTTAAATTGTCCTCCTTACTTCTAATCTTTAGTTGGAAGTAATTACAACATTTTTTGCTGCAAGGTTATTCTTCCACAAGATTCTCCTATCCTCTTTGTCACAGTGCTATTGGTTGTAAATCATTGCTACCATTCCTTCTCCCTCTGTTGCTACGTTCTAATTACCATTAACACTGTTAATTAAAATCCAGAGATAAAATACTTTATTCATACCTTCAAGATCTGATCTAAGATCTTGTCCTCCAATATCTTCTCCCAATTATGCTCCTTTGGTTGGAATGCCCTCTATCTGTAGCAATATTCTATGGAATTATATATCCAATTCCTTTTTTTGTTGTCTACACAAATATACACAGACTTCCCCCTGCAATTTCAAATCTCCAGATGCCCCCTTTCTATTTAGAGAAAATCTATTCTCTAATACCAAAAAATGAACTCCATCCATTTAAGGTATTCCATATGAGGTCAAATACACAGGAAAAATAAATTTCCCACTCTAATACCACAAATTATTACCATCATGATCTTAACATGTAGTTCTACAGGATTATAAAGCTAATTCTTCTCAGCTCGAAAGTCGAGCTGAATTTTAAACTTGCACGTGAACCCAAATTTCTCATGTACAGAGCTTTGAATTCTCTGTCACTCATGCCAATCTTCTAGCACGTTATTAGATTCCTTAACCTCCATATAACCTTGCACCATGACCCAAATATTTAATTTAATGGTGCTAAACTCTCTGTAAGTCTATCGTAACTTTCTACGCCCTTCATTTTCCACCATTGATCATCACCTAAAGGACAATTTAGATTGTCCAGCAAACCATATATTGAGGTGAGGAATATTCCTTTGATACCTTTCTCTTGATACCCTTTTATCACCACACATAAACAAGCCCCGGAAAGACCACTTCGATGGATGGTCTGATATTTTTCTCGTATGTGTTGATGAATGGTTTGGATTTGACGTCCACTTCTCCTTTGTATCGGAAACCCTCTGTTGAACTCATGTGATCTTGAATACTCTTAAATTATTACTCCAGTGGATTACCTCCCTCTCATCGGTGATCCTAATGTCTCCATGTCACCATTCTAATAATGAGCATTGATCTCTTCCTTTGTTCAATCCTCAATCGTTGATCTTTGCACATTCGCTGCACCAAGTCTTGGTCCTCAGTATTACAAGTGGATTCCATGTGTCTCTTCTTTACTCGTCCACATCATTTCCACATGTCTATATCTCATTTTTCGATTCCACGTCAAGGTCATGTCAACTATGACATGTCACTCTTGCGACCTACCACATGTCTCATTCTGGGTCATTGATATATTTGAATTTGAATAAATATCCACCGTCTATCATTGTCCTTATATCGGAGTTAGTCCACTTGTTTGAATCTGATGGCACTACTTAGACAACAAATGGGATATCGCCATGTGTCCTCTCCTTAAACCTTGACCAAGGTCACTCCAAACCTATCCTAACCATATGTCATATCTTCCTTCACCAATTTGGACCATTGATTAAACAAGTCCGAATTTTTGGTCCATGCGGACACTACCTCATTTCATTCTTAGATCCATTCACCCGTATCATCCTAAAGTAATCTGGACCATTCGTCGTACTATCTTTGTCGGGATAAATTTTCAACTCTGTTCTAAAACATAGACCCCGAACTTCAACTGTAGTTGTTGATTTCCTGTGTCCTCCAATTGATTTACACCATAGATCAGAGATCTTCAATGGAGTATCCTCCCACTTCACACTATGAATGTATACTCTAAAACACTCTTGCCACCATTACTTTGGATTATGAATGGAGAGCTTACCATAATCGTCGATCTTCCTCTTCTGTCATTGATTTTCACCGTCGATTGGACTTCTTCCTATTGGAGTATTTCTCCAGTTATGCACTCTGAATGCATTGTTCCAAAGAATCCTTTGGCATTGCTTCGAACCCTAAACTCTAGATAACTCTTCATCATAGTTCTAGATATGAGATCAAATATCGATCGTCCATATTTAACATGCAATCATACTTTCGATCTAATGCAATCAATGGTCGCGATCAATTTTTGAATTAATCTAATGATCGTTGTTTATTCACACCTATAAATGGATTCTTCATTGTTCTTAACCTCATATATGCATAGAGTTGGATTCAAACTATGTTTACCCTTTATTTCAATACAATTCGAAGGATCATTGTTGATCATTTCCTGATCAACAATGTATCACAATTCTTATGTGTACCTTTCACTTGCTACTTTCACAACAATTAACAAATTCTGAATTGGACTTTCTCCATTCACACACATACACTAAACAATAGTATAACATGCCATTTCCAAACAACACTTGAAACAGAGTGATTTCACTACTCAATCATCCAAAACTGTACTTATGATTTACATAAGGCATTTCTCCTCTAATAGCCTTTCACATTCACATTCTTAGCCTGATTATCTATTCGATTGGCCACACCCTTCATGCACATAGGCTTACAATTATAAAGGGAAGTGTTAGAACTATTTAATCAGTTTCATAACCTAAACACACTCTCCAAAATCTGCAATAAATCCCTAGGATCTCTCAGATCCACAATATCCTCAACCACCTCTCACAAATTATCGAAATTTGCTTTGATAAGGAAGATTTAATTACATTCGGTAATTTTAATTCAACAAACCTCATCCTATGAAATCCTTATAGAAAAAAATTAAACATAGGAAATTACATTAATTCAAGAATAAGGAACCCACTCCCTTAGTAAATCAAAAGACCCCCTAGGTCTAATAAAATGTGTTTGATTTTGAAGGTAGGATGCTCTTGCATCAAATTTAACTATATCTTTCGCATAAAATCCCCCAATGGTTCCTATGTTATCAAGTGTTATCTCCATTGGAGGGGTTATGCAATCACACCGCAAAGATCATAGTTTGGTCACAAACACAACGACCACCAATCTGAGTGGTCATATAGTGGATATTGTTGGGCTCTAAAGATGTCCTAAAATAGCCTTATTTTAACATTAATTTATCAACCCGAAGATTCATCTTTTATTTCAAGAACATCAACAAAGTCTATGTAGATAGCTTGTAGAGGCTAAAATTGCGTAGCTAAAGCAAACCTGAGTTTATCTGCAGTCAAGTTCCTCAAATGTTCATTTAAATATTCTAAGATTAAGATCTTACTTAACAGGATTGAAATGTAATTGCTAACATGATGTGAATGAAAACGAACTAGCTAACCTGCTAAATTCATTTAACTCAAAAGAAATGATTGAATCTAAGTAAAGACTTGCAGAATCGACTATTAACTAGGAATCGAATTGCTGGAAAGGAAATAGCAAACTATTCTAATGGAAAAAAAAATGCAATTGTAATCTAATCGTAAGGAACAACAAACATAATTGAATGGAAAGGAACAACAATTGTAACTTTAACTGAAAGG
>CBVK0100190592.1:0-18918 GCA_900067695.1 Picea abies | reverse complement strand
GGCCTGTACACCCCTCTTCCTACTCCTAACAGTCCATGGGAATCCATCTCAATGGACTACATGTTGGGGCTCCCATCCACCAAGTGGGGAAATGACTGTGTTTTTGTGGTTGTTGATCACTTTTCTAAGATGGAGATTCTTTGTCCTGCAAGAAGAACATCATAGTAGAGGCCACTTCCAATATATTATTTGAATGAGTCTAAGTACTTTTTGGAATCCCCCAAACCATTATCTCGTATTGGGACAGTCGATTTCTCAAAACATTCTGGTTGAGCCTCTGGTCACTGCTGGACACCAATCTCACCAAATCCACAGCCTTCCACCCCCAGATAGATGTCCAAACTGAGGTCGTAAATCGAATGATTGTGCATATCCTTCACATGTATAATTCAAAGTACCCTTTGCATGTTAAACCTAAACCAGGTCACTCCATTCCTCCCAACCCTTCATCTTCTACAGCTTCAGTCACTACCTCTCCTATCACATAGGTTGTTGTTCAACCTCCTCCACCAATCATGGCAGCAAGATATGCTCCATTGGTGTTGGTTTCTCCTTTACACGACATGCCTCAAGATTATCAAACCAAACTCCCTAAGTTTGATAGTACTGATCCCCTAAATGTACAACAACATGTTGACAAAATGAATGATTATTTTGATTTGCAGGAAGTAGATGAAATTGATGTGCAGATGAGATTATTCGCACAGAGTCCGATTGGAGAAGTCAAAAAGTGGTTAAAAACCTTACGTGATGATACCATAAATGGCATTGTTTTTTTTCATCAAACTTTCATTGACATGTGGGAGGTAAAGAAAAATCCTCTCCAGATCCTGTCAGAGTATAAGAACATCGGACAGAACCAAGGAGAGACAGTGCAGGATTACTGCACTCGTTTCAACAATCTATACAATGAAATTCCTGTTGATATCAAACCACCACAAGGTTTGGAATTAATAAAATTCCCTGATGGATTTGATGCAAACATGCCATATCAGTTAAGGGAAATAAATGCAACAACTTTGGAAGATATGAAGAGAAGTGTCATCAGTGTGGAAGCAAATCTTTTGGCTAGAAGGGCCAGGAAGAGAACAAAAAAGAGGGTCACCATCAAAGAAGAACCTTCTACTTCCTCATCAGATGCCAAATTAGATTCTCTCGCCAGATTTATGGAGAAAATGATGGAAAGACTCAATATAACTAACAGAAACCCACCCAAGGAGAACCAAGCTGCCCCTCAAATTAGAAACCTAAAATTCAGAAGAAATCCACCTCAAATCAGGCAAAGAGATCCTAGAGATCAAAGAGAATAGCGAGGGCCTGATCAATAGATTAGACCACCTCTCCAGGATAATTATGCCAATGATGGGGAGGAATTAATTGAGGAGTTTGATGACACTCATATAAACCTAGTGGTTGACCATGATCATGATCATGAATCCATTTTCCTCACCCAGGAAGAGCATGAGATGTTTCTCCTTTCACAAACAGAGGTAAATGAAGAAGCTGAGAAAATAGAACAACAAGCCTTTGAGAACGCTATAATGGAGGTTCACAGGAAGTATAACCTGAGGAGCAAGAAGGAAAATGATAACTCTCCAAAGAAGTTTGTTGAAACCAAGAAATCCTCAGAAAACCCTCCCAGAAAGTCCCTGGGAAAAATAATGTTGAATCTCTTACACAAAAAGCTCCAGAAATTCTTAAAAGAGAAAGTCAGACTGAAGTTTCATCCACCATTCAAACAAGTGCACCTGGACACAGAGCTCCTACCGATAAATTAGAAGTACATACCTTAAGAAAATCCATCGCTCCTTTCATCCTTGAAGGGGAACTAGCTAAATTGAAGATTCCCATTCCCCTCTCCGAGCTGATGAACAAGAACACTTACAGGTCTCAGGTGATTAAAGCTTTAAGCATTGAACCTGAGATAGGTACTAAAGCTTTGAATGTTGGATATGCACATCACTCTGGCATAGTAAACCTTGTCGATGATCAACCTGAGCTCCGGTTTGGTCCTAAAGTTGACGGTCAAATAGATAATGGTGGCGTGGCCCCCTTTTACATCAACCTAAACATCGACGATCTGATATTACACAACGCTATGCTAGATTCAGATGCCTCTCACAACCTAATGCTCAAAGCCATGATGGAAAAGTTGGGACTCGAGGTCACTAGACCCTATAAAGATTTTCATTCTTTCGACTCCAGCAAAGTCAAATGTATAGGCCTGATTAAAGACTTATGCATCACCTTGGCTCAAATCCCAGTGAAAAGTATGGTGATGGATATCGTTGTTGCATATATTCCCCCCAAGTATGGTATGTTGTTGTCAAGGTATTGGGGAGGTAAATTGAGAGGAACCCTACAGCTAGATATGTATTATGCCACCATTCTAGTTTTCAGACAACAAAGAAGACTGTACAGGGAAACACTTATAAAGTATATGGTCAACAGCCAGGAAAATCCACACAATTACCCACTATACTTTGCACACTCTGATCTGGAATCTTTCATTCTATAAAATGTTGGTGACTTTGGAGAACAAAATGAACAACTGGAATATGATACATCTAATTCAAAGGATGGTAAAACAATTGTCGAATTAAGAAACCCCATGATTGAAGAGAGTGAGGAATTGCCAGCAGATGTTTGGAACATGGACTTCGATGGCACTATGAGTAAAGAAGGAGTTGGAGCTGTAGTTTGGTTGCATAACCATAGGTCAAGGTATTCATAGAATCATTCTTACAAGCTAAATTTTCAATGCACTAACAATGTAGCTGAGTACGAGGCTCTGATGCTCGGCCTGAAACTACTAAAGAAAGTAGGTGCCAAACAGATCATGGTAAGGGGTGATTCTGAACTGATTATCAATCAAATCAAAGGTGAGTATGCAGCTAAACACCCCACACTTAGGGATTATAGGAATGATGTTTTGGATGCTCTTCAATTCTTTACTGAAATCGACTTGCCGGTAATTCCTAGAGGACAAAACATACTAGCAGACCAGTTGGCCATGTCGGCAACTACTTGTAAAATTTCTTTTCATCCCACTCACAAGTACATAGTGGAGGTGAAGTGAAAACCAACCATTCCTGACAACATCAGATACTGGTAGATATTTTGAAATGATGATCAAATTGAAGACTTCCTATAGTGTAAGAACGATTTTGAATGTACAAACATAGATTTAGAAAATGATGATGATATTGTAAATAAATCTGTTTTTGAAATTGTTAGTGTAAATAATGTAGATTCCAAAAATCTCAATGAAAGTAAAGTAGATACAGATAAATTGAATGATAATGAGATAGATTATGGTATTCTATAGTTGAAAAGTAATGGGTTACCTAGAGGTCTAGTTCCACTAGAAGACTTATTCGATTTTAATGACCTAGCCAAAAAACTGAAAAATTGAAGCTAGTGGTAAGGAGGTCGAAGAATGCAACATAGGAACAAAAGAAAAACCCAAGATGATAAAACTTTCTAAATCTCTACCCCCTAATAAAAAATGCAAATACATTGAACTTTTTAAGGAATACGTAGATGTTTTTGCTTGGTGTTATGAGGACTTAAAATCTTACAAAACGAGTATCATACAACATCGCATTCCCATAAAAGAAGAACACAAACCATTCAGACAGAAACTTAGGAGAATTAATCCCAAGTTGCTTCCCCTGATAGAGAAAGAAATAAAAAAGATGTGTGATGCAAAGATAATAGTCCCCTTGAGATTTTCCAAATGGGTTTCTAACTTAGTTCCTACCAGGAAGAAAACTGGTGAGATCGGACTTTGCATAGATTTCAGAAATCTGAACAAAGTCTCCCTCAAAGACAATTACCCTTTGCCCAAAATGGACCATATTTTACAAAAGGTGGTTGGGTCTAGTAGGATCTCCTTACTAGATGGTTTCTCTGGTTACAACCAAGTTCTTGTCCATCTAGAAGATCAAGAGAATACAACTTTTACCACACCTTGGGGAACCTTCATGTACGTGAATATGCCTTTTGGTCTGATGAATGTTGGGGATACATTTCAAAGGGAAATGGACATTGCTTTTGTGGACGAGACTGGAATATTTATAGTCATTTATCTAGATGATATGACTGTCTACTCCAAATATGATAAGGAACACTTGCTCCACTTGCTCCACCTCAGATGTGTGTTTGAGAAGTGCAGGAAATTTAGGATTTCATTGAATCCTAAGAAAATCCTTTTCAGGTTAGAGGAAGGTAAACTACTGGGACACATAATCTTGAAAGACATAATTAAAATAGATCCCAGTAGGATAGAATCCATCCAAAAGGTGGAACACCCTAGGAATATCAAATAACTGCAATATCTCATTGGAAAAATAAATTTCCTTAGAAGATTCATACCAAACTTGTCTGAACTTCTCAGGAATATAACTAATATGTTGAAAAAAGACACAAAAATCAAATGGAACGCCGAGTCCAAATAGTCATTTGAGAAGGTGAAACATGTGCTCACCCAAGCCCCAGTTATGCTGAGCCCAGATTACACCAAAGACTTTTATCTTTTCTCCTTTGCATATGAACACACCATAGTAGCTATGTTGTTGCAGAAAAACAATGAAGGGTACGAACAACCCATAGCATTTTTCAGCAAATCTTTGAGAGATGTTGCTTTGAACTATAACATAATGGAGAAATAGGCTTT
This sequence comes from Picea abies, assembly GCA_900067695.1. NCBI lineage: Eukaryota > Viridiplantae > Streptophyta > Pinopsida > Pinales > Pinaceae > Picea > Picea abies. Next base: position 14,240 of record CBVK0100190592.1, on the reverse strand, counting down.
CTCTCTGGTGAAATCCATAAAGGACTTCAGAGTCTATATTCTCCATTCTCACACAATTGCATATGTTCCAAACACAGTGGCTAAGGATATCCTAACCCAAGATAATCCAGATGGTAGAAGAGGAAAGTTGATTGCGGTTATTATAGAATACGACATTGAAATAAAACCTATTAAACTGATCAAAGGACAGGGTCTATCCAAACTAATGGCTAAGTTTGATTTTCATGCTTTAGATATTAATTTTTTGGATGCAGTTAACGGACCGGAAGAGCAGGTGAATCCAAACATAAAAGAGGCATTCTTAAACTCCCCTTAGTATGCAGACTTCATTTTTGTACTCCAAAATTTACAAGATCCTCCTGGTTTGACTAAGACCAAATCCAGATTTATTAAATTGAAAGCATTGAAATTTTGTATTCTAGAAAGTGATCTCTATTGGAAGGATCCTGGTGGTATATTTCTTAATTGCTTGTTAAAATATGAAGCTAGAAACGTTCTTCAAGATTTTCATGCAGGAGACTATGGTGGGCACCTGAGCTGGAAGACCACAGCTAACAAGATTCTGAGAGCTGGTTTTTACTGGCCTACTCTGTTCATTGACGTCCACCAGAAGGTTACTTCTTGCCACAAGTGCCATATTTTTGAAGGTAAAAGGAAGCTTCTGCCACTCCCTATCAAACCCATCTTAGTTGAATCTCCTTTCCAACAATCGGGTCTAGACTTCATTGGTGAAATACATCCATCCTCCTCAGGCCAACACAAGTGGATCCTCATGGCCACAGACTACTTCACCAAGTGGATTGAGGTCGTTCCATGCAGGCAAGCTATTGACTCTGTTATCATAAAGTTTTTAGAAACTATCATTCTTTCTTTTTTTAGATGCCTCAGAAAAACTATAGTTGACAATGCAGCAACTTTTAGATCCAAAAGTCTCATAGATTTTTGTAGTTAATATCTCATTATTTTGGGACACTCAACGACTTATTATCTGTAAGGAAATGGGCTAGCTAAGTCTTCTAAGAAAATTATGGTGAACATTCTCAGAAAAACACTGCAAGAAAATAAGAAATCATGGCATAATAAGTTGGTTTTCGCACTCTGGGCTGACATAATAAGAAACAAAAGAGAAATTGGTATGTCTCCATACCAATTAGTATATGGCACTGAAGTAGTTTTTTCCCTTTCATTAGGAGTCTTGGTCATGGAACTATTGCAGGAAGCACAAGTAGAACCAAATGATGTCCAAAGAAGAATAAATCAAATGATCCACCTAATGCAATCTAGAGAGGAAGTCTATAACAAGACTCAGGTCATTCAAGAAGGTATAAAACATATTTATGAAAAGAGGACTAAAGAAGATGATTTTGAGTTAGATGACTTGGTTCTCAAATGGGATTCCAAAAATGAGGATAAGGGGAAGCACGAAAAAAATTGATAGTTTATGGAAAATACCTTACACCATTCAAGCATTCAAAGGAAATAATGCATTTTTGCTCAAAACCAGTGATGGGACAGACTTTCCAGGTTGACCAGTTAATGACAGGATGTTGAAGCATTACTTTCCTCCCCAATAGAGATCTCATGAATCCATTTTTCATTGTACATACCATTTCTTTTTCATTCAAGGTTTCATGTGGGTGACAGGGATCAGATGGTTGAATCTCATAGTGAAGGCCCTAAGACATTGATCAATTCCACCAAGTTTCCAAAATAAAAACAAAAATAGATAGCAACAATAAAGTAAATGGAGGAAAACCTTTGTGGACATCAAAAAGCAAGTTCCTGACACTTCACAAGGAGAGTACCATCCCCAAGTGGAGCCGCTATTATAACCCTATAATTTATAGGATCATCTGGTGACTGGAAAATTTTCAGTATTGATATATGTTATCTTGCAAATAATATTTCATTCGTGCAAATTATTTTCAAAAGAAAGAAAGAAAAAAGAAAAGAATAGAAAGAAAGAAAGAAAAAAGAATAGAAAAGAAAGAAAAAGAATAAAGAGGGCATAGAAGAAAAAAAAAATAAACAAAGCCCTATGCAATAACAATGAATTGATCCATACTATTTAAACATGGTCAGGTCCTTTTGAATTGATGTTTATAGGATTAGTGAATAAGATTAGCTAAACTATTTAATCTTATCCAAGTAGATAGGTTAGTTAGTTAATAAATTTGATCAAACTGTCTAATCTTGGTCAAATAACTCTAGGGTAGAGTAATCTCTTAGTCCAATAGTTTAATCTAGGCTAAAAGTGTAGGTAGGTAGGATAGGACACAGGCTAGTCACCTTTTCTTTCAATAAAGTTTGTATGGTGTTCGAAGAAAATGTATGATTCTGATGTTTTAGGTGCTTTCCTAACCCCATGTTGACAAAAGCAAGGGAAGCAGTGCACAAAACTCACAAAAATAACTAAGCCTAAGTTATGATGCACATATTAAATCGTGCCTGGAGATTAAATATTGCACGAAGTTCTATGGCTGAGCTGTTGGCGCATAGAGCTATGACTAAGATGAGATTTCAGACCCCCTAACCATTCTACCTATAACGATGGGGGGTGGGGGTTCAGAACGGTGATTAAAAGGTGCACATTGATCTATGGTTATCCTGACGATGTGTATATGAATGGTATAGAAGATATTCCAGACTCCCTTGACCTTTCTTCTTTTAATGGTGGGGGGGGGTCCAAAATGAGTCGTATGTTCCCAGCAGGCCCCATCCCAACATGTCGCTAATTTATTGCATCACACCTCTTCCCTTATGACATACCGCCACCACCTCATGATGTCACATCTCAATATCCATCTCCACCTATCTTATCCATCCACCCATTATAGGTCATGTATCCCTTTCTTATCCCCCAATCATCATCCTCCACATCACCTGGGTACACACATCATACCCCCTTCGCCTACCTCCTCACATTCCTAAGGATCCATTGGCAATTTATTATAGGATACATATCCATTAGCCTACTGACCTATCCCTTGCACCCAAAAGATACCGGTTCACTCAAAAGTAGCCCCTGTCCCGCTATTTTCACACTGTTCACTCTCTCCGTGCACCAGACAATTTCCCCCCTCTCTAATCTAGCCATCTACCCAGACATAGCCATTTCCTGCTAACATTTATATTTAGTTGTAAGTACCATTGGAAGCAATGATGCTAAAGTCTTAAAAATAAGAGGTCGAGGAGAATCCATTCCTTCCCCCTCTCGTTGATCTTGACCAGATTCCATTAGCAGACAAAGATTATCTGATCTCAGAGACTAGGTGTGAATTCGATTTCACAGAATTGAAGTCATGGTTTAAAGGCATATTCCTAGATCAAAGCGATGAGTTTGGGCTCTAGGAGTCAAATTTTCACCTGTATATTTTTCCCCAGGTCCATCATTTCCCTGAATTTTCCCTCAAGTGTCAAGCTCGTTACCTCCCCGACTAGAGAGCCATAGTTTCTTTGTCCGGAGAAACTTTTTTCTTTATCACAACAGAGACCATTTATTAGATGATGTAGATATCTAGAGCCAAATATTCCTGCCCTTTCAACCTTGAAATCCTAACAAAGTTATACTAGAACCTGTCTTTTCCTCAAAGAGCCCAGATCTTTGAGCTTTTACTCCCACAGGATGCTCAACTCCCCAAGAAAAACCGCCTGTATCATTCCTCCCTGTTCTCAGAAAAGAGAAACCAAGTAATTTCATCACTTTGTTGTCTACTTGGCTACTTTTTAGAAGAATGGGTAGATGAACCTATATTGGGTTTCTTATCTGTTTTCTCTACCGAGGAAAAGGTCACCATCCAGTTTGAATACAACACTTTCGTGGTAGAGAATATCCACGATCAACCTTCTAAATTCACCACAAAGGGCATGTTCCAGTATTCCTTGATACTGGAATACATGTTCATGTTTTATCAAGTAGATAAATTCTCCTTCCTTATGCAGAAAATGGACCAGGATGGAAAACCACAGGCAATAACCCTATGGACTTCACTTCTTAGAAGAAACTCCATAGAGTTCAGTTTTAAACAGTTTATCGAGATGTTTTATCATCCGGTGGTGAGAATGCTCAGTGGGAGACCAAATCCAAGGATGAATGAAAATATCCATAGAATCTTACACCTCTCAGACCTTGCAAAGATAGGAGATTGGTTCCTTTATCAAGATCAGAGTGTATGGATGTGAGTTAGCTCCATACAAATTACCCAAATATTTGCCTGTGCGGATATTTTCACTAGAGTATATTCGCTAGATGATAAATTCAAATTATATTCACTTTGTATCTCTGAAGAAAAAACAACAGCTGAAGATTAAGGGGAAGATAGGACCTTTTATCTGCAATAGTCAAGCCATTGGAGAAGAGGCAGAAAATATATTAAAGGAAATGAAATTCAACACCAGTTTCATTTTCCAATATGATATAAGTGGAGTCATCGCATAAATGAGAGTTAAAAACAAAAGTGCACAGTATGCTCACACACTCAAATCAGAAATTGAGAAGTATGTAAATCAAACATAGTGGGAAGAGATCACATTGGAAAACACTGAACAACAATATTCCTTAATCCTGACTTCATAGACTACCACTCCACCAGTGCCAAAGGAAAAAAGACCCAGGAAAGATACCTCTCTTTCGGTCACTGAAGTATCAACAGAGGATTTTCATTTACACAGTAAAATGCCCAAGACCATTCATACTATTCCCAGGTCTAGTGAGGTACATACTTAGTCTTCCAAAGGGGCTAAGGGAGAAGGTACACCAATTCCCTCAATCAGTTGTTTGACAATGTCTACTTCTTATTCAAAGAAGTAGACTAATATAACTGTGGCCACCCAAATTCCATAGGGATCTACAAAGCTGAACATTTTTGAAAAATATGATCTGATTAAGAAGAAAAAATAGACACTAACCAATAGAACTGACCAATAACACCTATGCTCAGTTCTGGAAGAAAACATCCACACCACAACACAGACTGTTATCAACTTTCGACACAGAAAAAGGAAGAATGCATATGGCATTTATGCAGACACAAGTGCCTCAACCCAAGGAAATCACTTACTACAAAAGGTCAACCCTTGTATTTGATACCAAACAAGTCCATCCATCTGATCAAATGGATCTACATAGACATACTGGAGAAATGGTTTTTTCCACTTTGGCCCATGCTTCCTCTACAACTGCAAAATTATAGGTAGCTCTAAAAAATGTTCGGACCCAGTTGAAACTGGAAAATATATCCTCTTTTGCAAAGGATAATGGGACAAAATCCTTAGAGGAATTGATGGTCAAGATCGGGTATGATCCTTCGAATGTGAAAGGAGCAGAGGAGTTGATAAAGAAAGAGAATGCTGATATAAAATCTCTAAGAAAACAACTAAAATTTCCACCCACAGAAGATGCACAAGCCAAGGAGATCGCTGAGACAGAAGGGGAAAGGGATGAGATTCTCAAGTTGATCATGGAGAAGAATGCATAGTTACGAGAGATGGAAATAGAGATGGAAATATTGGTAAAAGAGAAGGAACATACATCACCTATGGAAGTCATTCCACTAAGTGCAGTTCCCCTCACAGGAGTTAGCACAACAATTGTAGCAATGAGCACCACCATAGAAATACCATCATCCACCCCACTGATAGCTTTGGAAAAACTGTGGAGATGGAAAATCCCATGGAAGAGATGAACTTACAAGAAACATAAATCATCAGACTGAAAAAGCAAGTTGATAGCCTTTAGGAGCTCAAGTCTTCTTACCAGACCAACTACAACATGGAGAAACAAACATCGAAAAGATTAAACAGGAATTGCAGCACCTACAAAAGAAAACAGTGGTAGGCAAGACACTTGCTGAAGCAAAGGAGAATATTTGGATGGATATCTCCAAATCCATAAATGAAATTTGGCCTATGGTATAGATATTGTTTGAGAAAAATGAACTAGTGATAAGAAGCATGTAGGTTATTGACAAAATAAAAGAAGAGTTAGGAGAAATGCCCACTCAAGCCAATGAAATAATTATATTCCTGAACTGAAAGACCAGAGAAGAACTAGAAGAATTGAAAATTGAAGACAGGACAAAAACCATCCTTGAAGTCAAGAGGGTTCTGACCAAAAGAGGATTGATATTTCAGTTGGAGGAAAAAGTTCATAACATGGACACTGGAGTTCAAAGGTTTTTCAGCAATATAGAGGCTCTACAGAAAAAAGGTCTTCCTAATTTAATGGTTCTGAATGACAAGCTGATGACCCTTCCAGACTACAAGCAAAAGATGGATACAATGGCCAAGGATAGATCCAAGTTCTTGAGAATACAAGGCAGTATAACGAGCAAAGCATTCTTGGAGACTTTGTAGCTAGACATCAACATACAACATGAGATCAAGTATATGTTCATCATCAAGCCGACTTTTTCCAAGTACATAGAAGTGGATGAAATATACCGTAGACTACTTAAAGTCACCATTCCCAGTCAGCTAAGATGGGAAGAGCTGTGCAATTTGATCGAGTAGGAAATGAGGTGTGTAAGTTGAGTCAGCAAACAGATTAGTCAAAGTCATGTGAGTGACTCACCAATGACCTTCCACAGATTAATGTGAAGAATTCGACACATCATCGATAGTTTCTAAATTTTTGTATCTTGTTAGCTAGCTAGTTAGATTCAGAGTCTACCACATCCTGATCATTTATGACAGGGTCATTTGTAATTTTGATTATAAATACTTCTAACTTAGAAGTACTGGGGGTTGATTTTTACGCCCTAGCAAGCTGTAAGAACTGTAATTTTTATCAAGAAGATATTTCAGTAATATAAAGAGATGTTTCACAGGATTCCTATGTGTCATCTATTGGTGAAGTTTTCTATTCTCAATTGAATGTGTATTCCTTCTAGCTATCATCTTGTTTTTCTAGTCTGATCATTTAAAAGGAGTTAAAGTTACAAAATTTACCTTTGCGTACTTTGTTTCTATCTTTTAAAGATCTAAGTGTTTTCTTCTTATATTCTAGTAGTCAAGAAATTCTTAAATGCTTCTTGGTTATAATTAATCATCTCTCCTTTTTCTGCTAGCCATCATTTTATTGCTAAAGAATCCAATAGTTGCATTATCCTGCCCTGCGAAAATAATCTTTATATTTTTTCTTTGATCTTGACCTATATAAAACAGACCCCATATCCCAATGGATGCGTAAAACCTTCATCCATCTTATAAAAACACACAACACTCGGCCCTGCATATTTTAACTAGCCTAATATCTGAATTAAAACAAAGTTAAATCTTACAAAGAGATCCCTCTCTGAAACTGTAGGGCTAGCTCCCAGTTTTGAAGTGGTTGGATAAGGTTATCTCTAGTAAATTTATTCTACCTGACAACAACCTCTGGGAATTTACTGAGTGATAACATAAATGGTGACCATACTGGGGAGGAACTGAAAAAACTTTCACCCCTTGATTTCTTTCCCCTAGACAAAGAAAACTTTATTTCCGAAACTAATCACAAACCCTAAATTTATATAGAGATAATGTTCAGAGGTTGTTAAAGTTTGTATATAGTAGTTAAAAATCTCCAAAAAGAAAAATAAAATCAAAATTTATGGCTCCTAAAAGAGTTTTTACTAGATCTCATCCTGACCCAGAACCTTCAATAGAAATAGACAATCTTGAAAGATTACTCAAGAAGAAAAACACTGCAGAGGTTTCTAGGAGTCACAACCCACTTCTAAGGTCCCCTTCTCTCCCAGAGAAGTTAGTTTCTTTTCAAGATCCTGAGTTTGATATATATTTTCAACAAAGCCTTTTCAAGACAAAATATGACAGTATTGTCAATGAAACGGTCTTAGATAAAACTGTCTTTCAGCCTAGGACCCCTAAAATACTCTCTCCCAGAGCCGAAGTTGATCAACGTTTTCTCCCCGAGTCTGATAAGATCAAAGACCTAGTTGTGAATCTTACTCAAGCCTTAGACAAACTCCATCTTGAGCAGTCCGTCGAACTTCCTATTTTAACTATTGTTGTAGTTTTTGTTAAACCTAAACCAGGTCACTCCATTCCTCCCAACCCTTAATCTTCTACATCATCTATCACTACCTCTCCTATCACACAAGTTGTTGTTCAGCCTCCTCTACCAATCATGGCACCAAGATATGCTCCATTGGTGTTGGTTTCTCCTTTACATGACATGCCTCAAGATTATCAAACCAGACTCCCTCAGTTTGATAGTACTAGTCCCTTAAATGCACAACAACATGTTGACAAAATGAACAATTATTTTGATTTGCAGGAAGTAGATGAAGTTGATGTGAAGATGATATTATTCACACAGAGTTTGACTGGAGAAGTCAAAAAGTGGTTCAAAACCTTACGTGTTGCTACCATAATTGAAATTTCCATTTTTCATCAAACTTTCCTTGACAGGTGGGAGGTAAAGAAAAATCCTCTCCATATCTTGTCAGAGTATGAGAACATCAAACAGAACCAAGGAGAGACAGTGCAGGATTACTGCACTCATTTCAACAATCTATACAATGCAATCCCTGTTGATATCAAACCACCACAAGGTTTGGCATTAAAACAATTCCCTGATGGATTTGATGCAGACATGTCATATCAGTTAAGGGAAAGAAGCACAACAACTCTAGAAGATATGCAAAGAAGTTTTGTTAGTGTGGAAGCAAATCTTTTTGCCATAAGGGCCAGACAGAGAACAAAAAAGAGGGTCACCATCAAATAAGAACCTTCTACTTCCTCATATGATGCCAAATTAGATTCTCTCACTAGATATATGGATAAAATGATGGAGAGACTCACTATAGCTGACAAAAACTCGCCCAGGGAGAACCAAGCTGCCCCTCAAATTAGAAACCCAAACTTTAGAAGAAATCCACCTCAGATCAGGAAAAGAGATCCTAGAGATCAAAGAGAACAGAGGGCTCATGATTAGAATATTAGACCACCTCTCCAGGATAATTACGCCAATGATGGGGAGGAAGTAATCAAGGAGTTTGATGACACTCATATAAACCTAATGGCTGACCATGATCACGATAATGAATCCATTTTCCTCACCTAGGAAGAGAATGATATTTTTCTCCTTTCACAAACATAGGTAAATGAAGAAGTTGAGAAAACAGAACAACAATCCTTTGAGAATGATATAATGGAGCTTCACAGGAAGTATAAACTGAGGAGCAAGAAGGCAAATGATAACTCTTCGAAGAAGGCCACAAAACCCCTACTAATAAATTAGAAGTACAGACCTTAAGAAAAGTCCTCGCTCCTTTCAGCCTTGAAGGGGAACTAGCTAAATTGAAGATTCCCATTCCCCTCTCTGAGCTGATGAACAAGAACGCTTATAGGTCTCAGGTAATTAAAGCTTTAAGCATTGAACCCAAGATATGTACTAAATCTTTGGATGTTGGATCTTCACATCACTCTGACATAATAAACCTTGTTGATGATCAACCTTAGCTCATGTTTGGTCTTGAAGTTGATGGTCAAATAGATAATGGTGTTGTGGGCCCCTTTTACATCAGCCTAAACAACCATGATATGATATTACACAATGCTATGCTAGATTCGGGTGCCTCTCACAACCTAATGCCCAAATCCATGATGGAAAAGTTGGGACTTGAGGTCACCAGACCCTACAAATATTTTCATTCTTTCGACTCTAGCAAAGTCAAATGTATAGGCATGATTAGATACTTATGCATCACCTTGGCTCAAATCCCAGTGAAAAGTATGGTGATGGATATCGTTGTTGCAGATATTCCCCCTAAGTATGGTATGTTGTTGTCAAGGTCTTGGGGAGATAAATTGAGAGGAGCCCTGTAGCTAGATATGTCTTACACCACCATTCTAGTTTTTGGACAAAAGAGAAAGATGTACAGGGAAACACTTATGAAGTATATGGTCAGCAGCCAGGAAAAGCCACACAATTACCCACTATAATCCACACACTTTGATCTAGACTCTTTCATTCTATACAACGATGGTGAATTTGAAGAAAAAAATGCACAACTAGAAGATGATACATCTGATTCAAAGGATGATAAAATAGTTGTCGAAGAAACGCGATGATTGAAGAGAGTGAGGAATTGCCAGCAGATTTCTGGAGCATGGACTTCGATGGTGCTGTGAGTAAAGAAGGAGCTAGAGATGGAGTTTGGTTGCATAACCACAGATCAAGGTATTCTGAGAATCATTCCTACAAGCTAAATTTTCAATGCACTATCAATGTAGCTGAGTACAAGGCTCTGATGCTCAGACTGAAAATACTAAAGAAAGTTGGTACCAAACAGATCATGGTAAGGGGTGGTTTTGAACTGATTATCAAGCAAATCAAAGGTGAGTATGCAGCTAAACACCCTAGACTTAGGGCTTATAGAATGTTGTTTTGGATGCTCTTCAATGCTTTACTAAAATCGACTTGCAGGTAATGCCTAGAGGACAAAACATACTGGCAGACGGGCTGGCCACATCGGTAGCTACCTATAAAATTCCTTTTCATTCCACTCGCAAGTACACAGTGGAGGTGAAGTGTAGACCGACCATTTCTGACAACATCAGATACTGGCAGGTATTTTGAAATGATGATCAAATTGAAGAATTCCTACAGTGTAAGAACGATTTCGAATGTACAAACATAGATTTAGAAAATGATGATGAGATTGTAAATAAATCTATTTTTGAAAGTGTTAGTGTAAATAACATAGATTCCAAAAATCTCAATGAAAGTAAAGTAGATGCAGATGAGTTGAATGAAAATGAGATAGATTCTGGTATTCTACAGTTGAAAAGTAATGTGTTACCTAGAGGTCTAGTTTTGCTAGAAGACTTATTCGATTTTAACGATGTAGCCAAAAAACTGAAAATTGAAGCTAGTGGTAAGGAGGTCGAAGAATGCAACATAGGAACAAAAGAAAAACCCAAGATGATAAAACTTTCTAAATCTCTACCCCCTAAAATTGAAGCTAGTGGTAAGGAGGTCGAAGAATGCAACATAGGAACAAAAGAAAAACCCAAGATGATAAAACTTTCTAAATCTCTACCCCCTGAGAAAAAATGCAAATACATTGAACTTTTTAAGGAATACATAGATGTTTTTGCCTGGGGTTATGAGGACTTAAAATCTTACAACACAAGTATCATACAATATCGCATTTCCATAAAAAAAGAACACAAACCATTCATACAGAAACTTATGAGAATTAATCCCAAGTTGTTTCCCCTAATAGAGAAAGAAATCAAAAAGATGTATGATGCAAAGATAATAGTCCCCTTGAGATTTTCCAAATGGGTTTCTAAATTAGTTCCTACCAGGAATAAAACTGGCGAGATCAGACTTTACATAGATTTCAGAAATCTTAACAAAGTCTCCCTCAAAGACAATTACCCTTTTCCCAAAATGGACCATATTTTATAAAAGGTGGTTGGGTCCAGTAGGATCTCCTTACTGGATGGTTTCTTGGGTTACAACCAAGTTATTGTCCATCCAAAATATCAAGAGAAGACAAATTTTACCACACCCTGGGGAACCTTCATGTACGTGAAGATGCCTTTTGGTATGATGAACGTTGGAGCTACGTTTTAAAGGGAAATGGACATTGATTTTGTGGACGAGACCAGAATATTTCTAGTCATTTATCTGGACGATGTGACTATCTACTCCAAATATGACGAGGAACACTTGCTCCACCTCAGACGTGTGTTTGAGAAGTGTAGGAAATTTGAGATTTCATTGAATCCTAAGAAAATCCTTTTCAGGTTAGAGGAAGGTAAACTAATGGGACACATAATCTCAAAAGACTGAATTAAAATAGATCCCAACAGGATAGAAACCATCTAGAAGGTGGAACACCCTAGGAATATCAAAGAACTGCAATATTTCATTGGAAAAATAAATTTCCTTAGAAATTCATACCAAACTTGGTTGAAATTCTCAGGAATATCACTAATATGTTGAAAAAAGACACAAAAATCAAATGGAATGTCATGTCTAGATAGTCATTTGAGCAGGTGAAACATGTGCTCAACCAAGCCCTAGTTCTTATTAGCCCAAATTACACCAAAGACTTTTATATTTTCTCCTTTGCATCTAAACACACCATAGCAGTTGTGCTTTTGAAGAAAAACAGTGAAGGGTACGAACAACCCATAACGTTTTTCAGCAAATCTTTGAGAGATTCTTCTTTGAACTATAACATAATGGAGAAATGGGCTTTCACTCTGATGAAAGCCATAAAGGACTTCAAAGTCCATATTCTCCATTTTCACACAATTACATATGTTCCAAATGCAGTGGTTAAGGATATCCTAACCCAGGATAATCCATATGGTAGAAGAGGAAAGTGGATTGTGGTTATTCTAGAATACGACATTGAAATAAAATGTACTAAACTGATCAAGGGATAGGGTCTAGCCAAACTAATGGCTGTGTCTAATTTTCATGCTTTATATATGATTTTTTTGGCTACAGTTGATGGACCAGAAGAGCAGGTGACTCCAAACATAAAAGAGGCATTATTAAACTCCCCTTGGTATGCAGACCTCATTTTTGTACTCTAAAATTTACAGGTTCCTCTTGGTTTGACTAAGAACAAAGACAGATTTATTAAATTGAAAGCATTGAAATTTTGTATTCTAGAAAGCGATCTCTATTGGAAAGATCCTGGCGGTATCTTTCTTAATTGCTTGTTAAAAGATTAAGCTGACAAAGTTCTTCAAGAGTTTCATGCAAGAGACTATGGTGGGCACCTAAGATGGAAGACCACAGCTAACAAGATTATGAGAGATGGTTTTACTAGCCTACTATGTTCGTTGACATCCACTAGAAGGTTACTTCTTGCCACAAGTGCCAGATTTTTGAAGGTAAAAGGAAGCTTCTTCCACTCCCTATGAAACCCATCTCAATTGAATCTCCTTTCCAACAATGGGGTCTAGACTTCATTAGTGAAATACATTCATCCTCCTCAGGCCAACATAAGTGGATCCTCATGGCCACAGACTACTTCACCAAGTGGATCGAGGTCATGCCATGTAGGCAAGCTATTGAATTGGTTATCATCAAGTTTTTAGAAACTAACATTTTGTCTCATTTTGAATGCCCCAAAAAAATTATAGCTGACAATGCAGCGAATTTTAGATCCAAAAGGCTCATAGATTTTTGTAGTCAATATCACATTATTTCGGGACACTCAACAACTTATTATCCACAAGGAAATGGGCTAGTTGAGTCTTCTAACAAAAGTCTGGTGAACATTCTCATAAAAACACTGCATGAAAATAAGAAATCATGGCATAATAAGTTGGTTTTCACACTCTGGGCTGACAAAATAAGCACCAAAAGAGAAATTGCTATGTCTCCATACCAGTTAGTGTATGGCATTGAAGTAGTTTTTCCCCTTTCATTAGGAGTCTCAGTAATGAAACTATTGCAGGAAGCACAAGTAGAACCAAATGATGTCCAGTGAAGAATAAATCAAATGATCCACCTAATGCAATCTAGAGAGGAAGTCTATAACAGGACTCAGGTCATTCAAGAAGGTATAAAAAATATTTATGACAAGAGGACTAGAGAAGATGATTTTGAGTTAGGTGACTTGGTTCTCAAATGGGATTCCAAAAATGAGGATAAGGGGAAGCACGAAAAATTCAATAGTTTATGGAAAGGACCTTACATGATTCAAATTCATGGTTTCATGTTGTTCTCTATGTGTTGATGCTGAGTGATGTGCTCATGAATGTTTGCTTCATGTTATACATTTGCTTTATATGTTGTGTATATTGTTTGCACTCTTTTCGTCGATGTGTGAGCAAAAAGTGAGTGCTTACATGCCTAGTTGGGCTCTGCTAGTCATGACAGCTGCATGGTAAAAAGTTAGAAAGAAAACAATAAAGCTATTAACAAGAATTAAACAAAAACTAAATGAAACTATGAGCATAGGAACAAAAATAAAAACAAATGAAAATGGACCAATATCACCAATATATAAGCAGGTCTGATTGATGAAATCCAAAGATACACAAAGGAGAAAGAGGACTTGGGTCCCTTCCCTCTCCAATGGAAGGCTCTTGAGGCCCTCAACTGATTGCTCTCCTTACAATGAAAGGTGAAAATGTGAATGAAAGAACTCCAAGCTTCTCCACTCTAGTGAGAGATGGAAAGCCAATGAAATGATGTTGATTATGTATATTACCAAAGAATGAGTCTCTAGTAATCTCAACAGCATAACAATACAAAG
>CBVK0100190587.1:0-12109 GCA_900067695.1 Picea abies | reverse complement strand
AACCAATACAATGCCAAGAGATCTCTTATGCTAATACAGAAAGTCCTCTCTAAATATGCGCCACTCTCTCTCTCCTTCTTCTCCAACAGCAGATCTGAACTTGTCTCTCAAATGAGCAAGTGAGTTGTGTCTAAGTGAGGCATTAGCCTCCTTTATTTATACAAGTCTGGCATGTGTGAAGTGTCTCTTCACTGGCAGGGCCGACTTCTCAAACTGGGTGGGTAAACCCACCTTTATTATATTTCTGGTCTTCTTTAATATCTGTTGGGGCCGACTTCTTATTCTGCCTATTACAATTGTCTTTTGACCAATCCACAAAAGGGGATTTGGTCCTATTACAATAATCGACATGATCAATTCACAATGGGGATTGATCCTATGAATAATATATCAATAATAATAAGAATACTCTTTGCAGTTACCTTATTTCAACAAGCTCCACATGTCAATCCAGGAAACAAGGGTGCTAAAAAAGGGGGACACCTAGTGCCGTGAGATCATCTCTAATCTAGCACCCCAAGTCGCCTCCACAAGTTCCTTTTTTGTTGAGAAACTTGAGACAGTGCAAGCCCTAGAGACTCTCTTGGGGCTTGCTTACAATGGAGAAAAGAAGAAGAGATATTGGGAAGATGTTACCCCAACTTAGGAGGCTTCTCTTGGACGTTCGGATGCCCCAAATGGGTTGTAGACCCTCCTTTTTTATGCAGACCTGCAACAAATCAGCAAGGAAAACCTTGCTGGAAAAGCTGCAAAAACACCAAAAATTGGGAAAATTTATGTTAGTAATAACCAAAAATTTTGTGTAAATTTCAGCAAGTAAAATGTATGTAAATGACGCATTCTAACATGTTAGAATGCCAAAAATATAATGGAAATGAACAAAAATAAGAAACAGAAATAATTAGAGGGTAAAAGTGGGTCAAATGGAAGATTTCCAGATCTGAAATCTTCACATAAACCCCTAGGTAATCCTGCAAATCTTGATGCAAAGCTACAAGAAACAAGAGGAAGTGAGTAGATCTAAGTAGTGAACGAAAATACTTTGAAACTACTAAATAGAAACTCACTAGATCTATGATAACACTACCATAAACCTGTCCAAGCAAACCACTTTGCTTGGAATTCCTACTATAGATCTCTAAGCTAAGCATGCATAAGAAAAACACAAAGGAATAAGATCATCTCAATAAAAGTATGGCACCAAGAAGACTCTTAACACCATGGATCCTCCAAAGATTTATTTATTCACCAAGAAAGGTTGCTTCAAATACTTGCAACAAGCTTTACACAATGGCAAGAGCCAAAAGAGAGGAGAGAAGAGTGGGAGAGGAGAGATTTTGGCATAATAATAATACACTAAGAATAGATGAGAAAAGAGGGAGGGGAGGCCTTTATTTATACTTGGGAGCGAAGAGTGACCCCTCTTGGATGCTTTCCAAGTGTCATTCATTAAGGGAGATTGAGCATCTCAAGGAGGGGCGCAACTCTAGGGTTTTGGTAAATGAGTGAGCAGGTGAGGTAACACCTTTTTGACATGGTCCAATAGGAGATTAGACCAAGGGGGGCACACTTAGGGAGAAAAGGAGTTTCCCCCTTTAATTTTTTATTTTTCATGATTTTCTCTCCAAGGGGAGCGCAACTTGCCCTAGGGGGGATGATGAAGTGAGGTGATGGCTAGGTGAGGGGGTGAAATAAAGTTAGGAAATGTGTTTCACTAACTTAGGAGAGGGATTTAGCATCTTCTCCCACTCTTTCTCTAACCTTTTTTGCTCATTTTTACAAAAAAATTGACATTTTGACTTTGTCAATTAAGCAATTAAATTGTTGACTCTAGACTGACTTGGACTCCTCATGGACAAAGACCTAGAAAAACTTGTCCAATTGAGATGAAACTTGGTACAAGGGTGTAGGGGGTCTCATTCCATTTCTTTTGAGTACAAATACCCCTATCAAAAATCCCAAGGACCTAGTTTTTACATTTTTACATCAAAATTAATTAAAACTATCATTAACTGAGTAATTTCAAAAAAAAAAAACTACTTTGACTCGACGGAATTCCGCAAGACTCTAGAATATGTCTAGCATGGTCATTTACAATATTCCTAGTCACCCATAGGGCTCGATCATTAGAACGTCTTTCACCACTTTGGAGGATTATTGTGGGAGTAAAAAACTCAAGGGTAATTAAAAAGGCTGGTTAGGCCAAATTAATTACTTGAGGAAAAAAAACACTCGATGAAAGGACTTCTCTAATGATAAAGTCTTAGGTAACTAACCTACAATATGATCCATGCAGACCCATTACATTATTATCCCACGCAAGGGAGCGGAAATTCCAATTACAAAATGAAGTGTTGAGGCCAAAACTGCCTTGTAGAACCAACAAGTCTTCAACTTGGTTGCACCATCAGGTACACAACTCCATGGTACATGGAGTTGACCCCCTAGTCAAAATAGGTGGTCAACACTTCTCATGCAAAAAGAGGCAGAAGAAATAGAAGAAGTTTCAACAAAGCATTCAAAGACAAGAAAACTTCAGCAACTCCAAGTCATGAACAAAGAAAAGATATATCAAGGATTCAATGTTTCAAATGTGACAAGTATGGACACATTGTGAGAAATTGTCCTACTAGGAAGAAAGGAAGACAACATGCATCCACTGTCGATGTTGATCTAGAACCACATCAGAGAGATGAAGACATAAAAGATGAAACATTCTTCTTCATATCAAAAATCTCAGGTACGGTTCCTACTGATAGCGATATTTAGTTGATTGACAGTGGTTCTTCCAGACACATGACTAGATATAGAGAACATCTTACAGATCTTGTAGAGAAAGTCTCGTTTGCATGTTGTACTTGGTGATAATGCCAGATATACTGTGAAGGGAGTTGGATCTTCTACTTTCCAACTAGATTCTGACATACCACTACAATTCAGTGAGGTACTATATGTGTACCTAGGATGAAAAGGAACCTTGTCTTTGTTTCTGCCTTAGAGGATAAAGGCTACAAGGTTACTTTCTCAGAAGGAAAAGTTCTTGCATGGCACAAGAACTCACATATGAATTCTACCCGGGTGATTGGTGTTCGACAAAAACAATTTATACAGATTGACTGTCCGACCAGTCCAAGCCTTGTTACATGATACTATCAGCTTGAGCGAGCTATGGCATATGAGACTTGCTCATTTACATTATAGATCCCTTCCCGCTCTAGGGAAGATGGTGACAAATCTTCCAGAGATACATATCGAACATGATGGCATTTGCAGAGGTTGTGTCCTTGGCAAGAATGTCAAGGGGTCCTTTTCGAGCAGTGACAGTAGATCCAAGGGGATCTTGGACTTGATACATACAAATGTTTATGGACCCATGATTGTTGCTTCCTTGAGTGGATATTTGTACTATGTGCTCTTCATCGATGATCGCTCTCAGAAGACGTGGATTTACTTCTTAAAGACCAAGGATGGAGTCCTTGTGAGATTTGAAGAGTTTAAAGCTCAGGTTGAGAACCTGACCAGGAGGAAGATCAAGGTGTTGAGATCATATAATGGAGGAGAGTACACCTCCATGGATTTCAGTGATTTCTGTATTGAGATAGGGATCAAGAGGGAGTACACCGTTCCTTATAACCCTCAACAGAATGGGGTTGCAGAGAGGAAGAACAAATCCATTGTCGAGGCAACCAAAGCGGTGATACATGATCAGAATTTACCTATGATTCTGTGGGAAGAGGCTTCCATGACAGTTGTGTACGTTTAGAACAGGAGTCCTCATCAGATTCTGAAGAACATGACTCCAGAGGAAGATTTCACCTAAGTGAAGCATGAGATTGGACACTTCAGGATATTTGTGTGTCCAGTATACATTCATGTACCCGAGGAAAAGAGGACCAAGCTAGACCCTTCAGGTAGAAAGAGCACATTTGTGGGGTACAGTGAATCTTCGAAGGCATACCAGATCTACATCCTTGGTCAGAGACAAATCAAAGTTAGCAGAGATGTCACCTTTGAGGAAGAGATAGCCTTCCAAAGATCCAGAGAATCTCACATGGAGATTGACAGCGAGAAGAAAGAAGAGACAATACCTTCTCCCCCTTCAGCAATTCAGAGGGAGACATTTATTGATCCAGTTTATGTTCCTAGAGACATTGTAGTAGGCTAGAAGAGGCATGCTTGGGCTCAACAGACTCTGCAAGACGCAGAGGGACACGCAACTCCTCATGGTACATTCCAAGAGAGAAAGAGACCAGAGAGATTGTCGAGCTATGTTTCATCTATGAGCCACATCATTGATATTGAGCCTTCTTGTCATGGAGAAGCAGCAGGTCAGCAGGTTTGGAAAGATGCCATGACTGAAGAGTATCAGTGCATCATGAAGAATGATGTGTGGGATATTGTTCTGAGACCGAAAGGAAAGTCTGTAGTAACTTCTAAGTGGATCTATAAGATCGAACATGCAATTGATGGAAGTGTCAAGAAGTACAAAGCATGATTTGTGGCTAGAGGATTATCTCAGGTGGAGGGAATAGATTATGAGGAGATATTTGCTCTTGTTGCCTGATACACTTCCATCTATACGACTATTTCCCTAGCCGCATCCATGGATTGGAAACTACATCAAATGGATGTAAAGACAACCTTTCTCAATGGTGAGATTGAGGAAGAAGTTTACATCGAGCAGCCAGATGGATTCATGACACATGAGAAGGAGTCTCATGTATGCAGGTTGAACAAAGCCCTGTATGGACTAAGGCAGGCACCTCATGCTTGGTATGAGAAGATTGATGGATACTTGATGAGTTTGGGCTTCAACAAGAGTGTTGTTGATCCCAACCTATACTACACCATTGTTGGTGACGAGTCCCTGATTTTGGTCCTATATGTTGATGACTTATTCCTCACCAGTTCAGAAAGCCTTATTGTTGAATGCAAGTGTGCATTGGCTTCTGAATTCGAGATGAAAGACCTTGGTATGATGCACTACTTCTTGGGACTAGAAGTGTGGCAAAGGACTAATGAGATTTTTCTGAGTCAAGGAAAATACACAGTTGAGATATTAAAGAAATTCGGGATGACAGACTACAAATCCATGCCTACACTGATGGTGATGAATCTAAAGAAAATGAATGAGGCTTCTTCTGATTTAGGCGAGATTGATCCACATCTTTACAGGCAACTGATTGGATCATTGATGTATCTAGTTAACACCAGACCTGATATATGTTATGCAGTGAGTGTACTCAGTCAGTTTATGAGTCAGTCGAGACAGACACACTAGATAGAAACGAAGCATGTGTTGAGATATTTACAAGGCACAGTTGGTTATGGCCTGAGATATGCCTCCAATGTAGACATGAGATTGCAGGGATATGCCGATGCAGATTGGGCAGTGAGCATAGTAGACCGGAAGAGCGGCTCTGGTTGTTGTTTTACTTTGGGATCTGCCATGGTTTCCTAGTGCAGCAGGAAATAGAGTTATGTGGCTTTGAGTACTGCAGAAGCAGAGTACATTGCATTATGTGTGGCAGTGCGCAAAACAATGTGGCTTCGCAAGCTCCTTGTAAACTTATTTGGACATGAGATGGATTCCACCATTATCCATTGCAATAACCAAAGTTGTGTGAAGCTCTCAGAGAATCTTGTGTTTCACGATAAATCGAAACACATCGAGATCAAATACCATTACATCAGAGATATGGTGCAGAGGATAGCAGTACATGTACAATACCTTTCTACACACGAGCAGGTTGCAGATGTCTTCACCAAACCGCTTGCCAGGGCGAAGTTCGAGTACTTCCATGAGAGACTTGGCCTGGTGGAGAATGCCTCCCTAGCTGAGAGGGAGTGTTGATGATTGCAACTTCATGAGACATTCTCCAGGTCGTTCTCCTCTGGACTGAGTTGAGACAATCTGTGAGAAATCCCATGTGATGGGTGTGTCATACTCCTCTGGACTGAGTTGAGATGACGTGTGTGGTCTCTTGTCATGCTCCTTTGGACTGAGTTGAGATGACTTGAGATGGTCTCATGTTGGACTCCTATGGACTTAGTTGTTAGTTGAGTCAACTTGAGATGGCTCTCCAGATGGTACTCCTATGGAATTAATTGATTTAATCTGTTGAGAGTGACGTCCCTATGGCTGAGCACAGGTGGACGTGTCCCTAGTGGCTGAGCACTAGAGGATGTGAGAGATCCTTACTATATTGGTTAAGAGTAAGATTTATTGTGTAACCCTAATTGTGTAAAGGGTGCAAGTCGACCCCACCATGTAAAGATAATTAATATTGTGTAATGATTAATTATATTAGTGAGTTATAGAATTCGGCCCTATTGAGCCAATAGACACATCAATTTGATGTGCTAGGTCTTGTATATATAAGAGAGTAGATCCCCATTGCGGATCACTCACACACACTTCATTGTAACATTCTCTAAAGCTACTTGTACGGCTGAAGTGCGCACTTCGCTTAGGCGCAAGTTTCTAGGTCATAGAGCACCCTCTTGTGTGCTCTAGGGTTTATGGTATGAGGGATCTTCTCTTGACTCTATAGCAAAGGATTGTTGGGTTTTTCCCTTGATTGAAAAGGGTTTTCCCAAGATAAACTCTTGTGTTCTTGTGCATGGTTATTCTTCTTGTGATCTTGTGCATGGTTATTCTTCTTGTGATCTTGGTTACTGCAGCTATTGCATATGGTATTGCTGCATTGTTTATGGTTCAAGTTCATGCTAAATTGAAATAAACTACATGTGCTTGAGCTATGCATCAAAAATTCAACATCACTTTGGATCGGATCATTTATCCATTGGTGTTCTCCTTACCTAAAAGGAATGTGCCAAGTTTCTCATATCTTGGGGGTTTATAGACTTTAGCTGCCTTATTTATAACACTCGCCATTTCAGAAAGGAAAGCAGATGGTGCTAAACATGCATAAAGTTCAGAGTATTGACCCACCTACAAAAGAAGACTTCAAGGTGACTTGAGAGAAATGATATTTTTTTTAGATCTAGGGGAATCGGTAACTGGTCCAGATTATCTGGGCAAGGCCCAGGTTCAAATTCAGCTGGCTGTCACTATAAACCTTAGGCTAGTGTAGTGCCAATAGCCTACAAGCCAGCGCCTAGCAGGAAACTTATGACTTAGCAAGAACCGAGACATCCGAAGACACACCTGAGAGGGATCCCACTCAAGGGGGTGTCTATCCTTCTAGCCTTATCACAATGGGCCAACATGTCACTTATGAAAATTGAACCCAGGTAGAAAGGAAAACAAACAATCTGCCCAACCATCCAAGCTATGAATGTTCCTTTAGCAGGATATTGTTTCTCTATCTTTCATTAACGTAGGGACCTCCTATATCACAGTGCAGGCGTTTCCTTCTAGCCCCTGTTTCCTGTTCTTCTGTTGTTTCTCATTCCTGGTAATATAGTGCCAGACTCTAATTTTCTTTCTGGCGACCTCTATAACTGATTGGCCAGCACTTAACGGCAACATATCAAGTATTGAAGCAACAGATTTTCTTTTCAATTTCTTGTGAGATTCAATCTACAGGCTTTTATTTGTGTTAACATCTAATCTATTTCTTGCAGGAAGGGCGTTATGAGTACAAATATATCATTGACAAGAATTGGACATACAATATTTAGTTGTGTTAACATCTAATCTATTTCTTGCAGGAAGGGCGTTATGAGTACAAATATATCATTGACGAGAATTGGACATACAGTACAGATGAGTTGGTAACTCCACGAAATAAAGATGGACACGTTAACAATTATATAGAGGTATCATATCTCTTTCCTGACTAGTTCTTGGAATTTGAATTTAAATATCATTTCCGAAAATACATTGTGCTCTGGGAAAAATTCTGGTGCTTTCTTTCAAAAGACTTACAATATAATATTTATTTTCCATGCTTGCAGGTTACAAGCCACCATTTAGATGATGAAATCAGAAATCGTAGGCAACAGTTGATGCGAGAAGACATTGATCTTACAAAAGAAGAACGTCAAATAATATGCAAGAGACTTGAGGCTTTGGCGGACGCAGATTGATCTAGGAGTTGGTCTTATAATAAAGGCTGGATTAACTAGGGAATTTCCCATGTTATTTACTTTCCTTACATTTTCCTATAATTCATAATGCTAATTATTTAATGTTCCTGGGATTACCTCAAGCACTTTCAGTTGAAGTTCAAAAGAAAATATCTTGTATATGGCCCTTTATGTAGTATTTTTCCATTTACAAAATATCTCACATATTGTTGAAATAAATATGATTATGGCGTTTGGCAGAGCCTTACTAAATTTAAAATAAACATTACATAGTTGTAAATCAAGCTAAATTTAATTAGTACATTGAAGTTCAAAAGAAAATAGCTTCTATGTGGTTTTATGGTATTTTTCTATTCACAAAAATGTCACATATTGATGAAATGTGATTAGGGCCATTTAGAGCTGTGCTAAATTAAATAAATATTTTGTGGTTGTAAATCTAGTTGAATTTAGCTAAACATTACATAGTTGTAAATTAAACTAAATCTAACTTGTTTTTGTGTCATATTGATAGCACTTTTGATCTACTTTAAAATATTTACAATTAATTATCATAATTTTGTAGTAAAAAATATTTAACCTAATATAATTGGAGATATAGGACAATCAAAGTTAACTCTTATTGGACTATATTATGGCATTGTATTTGTTATATGTGAAAGAGTTAACCATGTGCATGTCCCATGCAATGGTTAATTGTACTCAAATATGTGTTTTTTTTTAACTAGCTTCCACTTATCACAATGTGGCTAGTGCACCTAGCTTTGCCTAGGAGTGAATGCAATGAACAACATTCCAATTGGAATCCTTTGGTTAAGAAGTCATGGGTGAGGGGTATCTACTTCACCAAAGATGTATATGACTTGCACTTAGCCCCAGTCGCTATCTAACACAAGCACAAGCTCAAGAATGTCATTGGAGAGACTTGAACCTAAGTGAGGACATTGAAAGTGCCCCACTTTCACCAACTCACCAAGCCATCGTTGACTTGAATATGTTTAGAACATTACTGTATATTTCAACATTCTCCTTGTATGTTTGCATTGTATTTGCAATAGTGATTAGTTTAAATATTAGTTACTAGCATTAATGTAGGGCGACCTTGCATTGGCTAAGATGTTTTATTAAATCAAAATAATGCTCTTTCAACGAAATAACTTACATGAAATACAAATAATTTAAGATACATCCAAACTTGGGAGATTTAATTAAGTGCACATTTTGTAAAACTTTTTGCCATTTTGTTGACTTAGACAAAGGAGAACTAGAGTTTTGGAAAATTAGAGCAGAGCTAGGGTTTTGGCATTTCCATGCCTTCTATTACAAAAGGAGGATGCAACTCCTCTCCTAATTCTCATTCTGATGGCTTCTTTATAAAGAAGTGACAACATTCAAATCATTAGCAGTGATAATAGATGAGTAGGTCAAGTCATCAATCCAAGGCCATGAGCAATGGCTTGTAAAAAAGCTCGATCAAGCCCTAAAGCTTGAGGTTCCCTCATTAGCCCCAAGGAGAATGGACTTTTCCTTCTTTGAAAGAACTCATATTGGCATATTTACAATGCTTTGGCCTAACCCTAAGATAGTTGAAAATTAGTTGATTAAGAATTGGATCCTAGCCCTAAAATGAAAATCCATTATTACCTCTATGAGAGATGTTATAAGCTTTTATTTCTGATATCAAAGCAAAGTAAGATTTCATCTTTCCCAAGTGGTATGTATTTCATTGGTGCTCACGATGTGTAGTTGAACTAATGGACTCTGAATTTTAACCCTGAAGAGGATGTGCCGACAACAATTCAAATATGGGTAAGGCTCCTTCACTTATCATTGATATTTTGGATGATGGATCATTCTTTGGCCTAACCCTAAGATAGATGAAATATAATTGATTAAGCACTAGATCATATCCTTAAAAGGTCAAATCCATTATTAAGTCTATTGGAGATGTTACTAGGTTAATTTTTTGAGGTCAAAGCATAGTAAGATTTCATACCCCCAAGTGGTCCTTGGTTCCTTGGAATTTGTGGCATGTACTAGAATTGATGAACTCTAGACTTTAACCCTAAAGAGGATGTGCCAACAATTCAAAAACAAATTAAGGCTTCGACACTTCCCATTGAATTTTTGGATGATGGGTCCTTTGAGACTATATAAATAACCTAAGAAAATGCATTGGCAAAGCAAAATCAAAACTAGGATGGTTTGCTTATGCAAGACTTTGTAAAAAGGTGGGCATTAAAAAGGGCCTTTTGGAAGTTGTTTTGTGAAATCTCAATGTTTGGTCTTGTTACTACCTAAATTAGCATCTAAGTGGAAAATCCCAATCCATGGATGCCACTTTGGGGTAATGGATGAGAGTTGTATCACTGTCACATCAATACAACTTCCCTTTCACTTTTGGCCAGCTCTCAAGAGGCCAAGGGGGGTGTCCCTTTGATATATGATTTGTTATTATGAGAGCCTAAGAAAATCTTGATTATGATTAAGCTATTAAATGCAAAGATTTACTTCAACAAATAAACCAAGTGAATCCCACAAAGATATGGCATATGCAATATAAAGGATCCAACAACTTAGTGACTAATGCTTTAAGATAGATCTTTAGAGAAAAGCATAAATTACCACAATCCACTTAAATGCTTTAGATGAATTAGAAACAAGTGGATTAGGCCAGTCTAATTTATTATATATGCAATAGAGATATTTCAAATTTGCAAGTTATTAATTACCATCCCAAGTAAATGATAAAAACCTCAAAGAAGTAGTCTAACCACAGTTTATTGAATGTAACTTGCAATAGATCCAAATTGTGTTTTAGAGAACAACTTAAAGTCAAATATAAACACGAGATGTAATCTTAATCTTAGAGCACAAACTGACCTTAGATGGTATGACATTTAAGAGTATATCCCATTAATGCTTAAGCAAGGACAAGTCCAAGGCGAACTTGGCTTGTCTTATGTTAACAAATATGTTTTATGTGTTTAATTATGCAAATTCTATATTTGTAATAGGAGATAAATCAACTCAAGATAGTGAAATGAGCACTTTAAACCAAGACATCGAGCATTAAATCACCAATTAGGAGTTAATATTTTCAAGAATGAAACATCCCAATATGTGTGTGACATGTCTAGATCAAAGATTATCACTACGAAATAATATACTTGAATCAAAGACTAAGTTCAAATTAGGGTTTTATGAGTATTATCTTGGATTTACCTTACCAAATATTTTATGAGTAAAAAGTTATGCATGTGAAAATAACTTAAGGAAAACTCACAACTAGAAATTAGAAATGAAACTTTGAGATCACTTCTAGCTTATGAATCTATTTCAAGTCTATGTTAAGATATTCTATGCATGAAACGAAACTAGACTTGAGCCTATGTCAATTTGATTTTTATGTCCTTTTTATGTAATTTCCAAATATACATAAATAAATTAAATAACCCAAAAATGAAGAACAAACTTGAAAATGAATATTTTCCAGGTCCTATCAAGTTGCCAACTAGGTTTGTCTTTGACCTCAAGTTGGCTCTAAGTTTCAACTGTCAATAAAGGTGGTGGTGTTGTTTTAGGACAGCCAACAGTTCAAGAACTTCTTGCTGATTTGTTACAGTTACATTCGCAATTTAGGTGCTCTAGCATGTAGTTTTAGTCACCAAGGGTTAGCACATGCATACCAAAATAAATGTAACACACCTAGAGATCTTTACAGCTTAAAATAAAGCAGTTCTACACTCTGACACACAGGAAATTGTACACAGGTATTTTTGGTCAACATGACCCTAGATACAAAAAAAACCTCGAGGAAAACCAGTTTGGAATATATGTCTGTATATGAGGAAAATAGATGGTAGAATATAGAAAGTACAAAACATAGATGAACCTACTACAATAACAGCTTGATCCAATTTGAAACACAAGTCCAAAAGAAGGAAGAGCACCCTAGGATGGTGAGCCCCTCATAAATGCTTCCAAGACCATTGAAATGAAGCCAGATGCCAATTGGAAGCTCTGATCTAGAAACCCCTCCACATTACTCTGA
>CBVK0100190581.1:0-11281 GCA_900067695.1 Picea abies | reverse complement strand
TTGACACTTGTCATGTTGGGAGCTACTTTGGCCCACTTGTACCCAACTTTAGAACTTAGGATAAAATAATTATCCATACTTTATGATTTAAGAAATATTAATATAATATTCCTTTTTGGCTTAATCACCCTAGCTTAGCTCTTTTCCTTAACTTTTAGGCCCCTCCCTTTCCCTAACCAGTGGATTTTAGTCCCCCATCTCTTTTATCGTGGTCGGTCTACGCACAATGATGTATTTTATATTAATTATGAGACATATATGAAAATATGCCTAGTGGCATTTAACATCTAGGCTCTCCTGCCTACTCAAAACATAAGCCTCCTAGCTTATAATAACTGGCTCACCAACCTATAAAACACAACATATACACAAAATGATATCTATCCTCAAAATTGCGCGCACTTGTGTTGTTGCAGGCGGTATCCTGGAATGCGCAAACTTCCTCATTTTACTGCGTAGTACATGCACGCACTATGCCAATGATATCAAAACAACTCACCAACTTAAGTACATTTTCATTTACATTACAATTGGGTGCGGCCTATGGATATTACAGGTACTGCTTGATATATGTGGCATAGTGCTGGGGGGTCCTTATCTTTATGATAGAAAAGAAGTCTTCTTTTGTCGTGAGAAAAAATACCACCTTACTAAAGGGGGAGTGGAATATATGGTTAGAGCTCACAACAAGAGGGTAAATGCGACACTTGTTAGTGCAAGGCAAATGAAAAGACTCATAACCACTAATAATATATATGTACTCATGGTCATCAAAGAGAAATATGTCGGGACATACGATGCTTTCCAAGGATGTGATCCATCTCATAAATAGGAATTAATTGATATTTTTTCTAAGTATGATGATAATTTTCAAGAACCAGATGGATTACCTCCTAGGAGGGAAATCCAACATGAGATACATATTCATCAAGATTCTCCTCTTCCTAATGTGGGGATGTACAAGATGTTAGTTGTGGATATGCTAGAGATCAAGAAGCAGGTACATGGCTTATTGTATCAAGGGGTCATCAGGCCTAGCTCATATCCTTGTGGTTCTCTGATCGTGATGGTGCCAAAGAAAGATGTCACATGGAAAATGTGTTTTGATTACTGGGCTTTGAATAAAATCACGTTGAAAAATCGATACCCTCTTCCTTGTATATATGATTTACTTGATCAGTTGAAGAATGTTGTTTATTTCACTAATTTGGATTTGTGAAGTGGATATCATCAAATCAGGGTTGTAGAACATGATGCATGGAAGACTGCCTTTAAAACCAAACAAGGAATGTTTGAGTGGTTAGTTATGTCGTTTGGGATTTGCAATGCTCTAACAACTTTCATGCGTGTGATGAATGATGTATTCATGCATTTCCTGGATGAATTTGTGATTGTATATTTAGAGGACATTCTTGTTTTCAATGGGACTTGGGATGAACATGTAAGGCATGTAAAACAAGTATTGGATACTTTGCATAGGGAAAAGTTGTATCCTTTGCATGCCTTAACCAATGTGAAGAACACTTTTCAGTGGGAAGGAAAGGAACATAAAGTTTTCAACACTTTGAAGGAAAAGATCAATACCACACCAATATTAGCACTGCCAAATCTTCAACAACTTATTGAGATCAAGACAGATGCCAACGAATACGCCATGGGTGTAGTATTGATTTCTACACCTCCTATTGTTGCTTCTATTATTTTGAAGAGTACTTCTTTATCTCATGATATCTATGTAGAACAATATGACATCAGTGAAAATTTTAAATAAGTATATGAGAAGCTAACCCATGGTGCACAGGTAGAGAAATATTGTCTGCAGGGAAAGTTACTCTATCATCTTGGGAAGCTATGTATTCCTACAAGTGAACGAGTCCATGTGATATGAGAAGCTCATATTTCTCTTGTATCTAGGCATTTTGGGGTAGGAAAAACTATGGCTCATTTGCAGAGGTTTTGTTACTGGCCTCAAATGAAAGCAATTGTAACTAAATATGTGTTCTACTTGTAATCCCACTAATAGAAAATTGGTGCTATACTCACTACTTCCTGTTCCATACCATCCATAGGAAAGCATTTCCATGGATTTTGTAGGGGGTTTACCAATGACCAAAGGGGGTCATGGTTATTTGTATGTTGTAGTGGATAGGTTCATCAAGATGTGTATCTTGATGTGATGTAAAAAGTAGATCAATGTTGAGCAGACTGATAATATATTTTTTTAGTATGTTTGGGTTCACTTTGGGTTACCCATGTCCATTGTCTTAGATTGAGATACTCGATTCCTTGGGGATTTTTGGACTAGCTTGTGGAGAATGATGGACACAAAATTGAAGAGGAGCACTGATTTTCATCCACAGACCGACATATATACAGAGGTGGTAAACAAAAAAATTGTAGTCTTTCTTCAAGGCTACTGCAACAAGCATCCTAAGTTATGCGATGAACATATACCTTATGTACAACATGCTTACAATTGAGCTTTACAATCATCCACGCAGAGTTCACCTTTTGAGACATGTTATGGGTACCTACTAAAGGTTCCTTTGGACTTGATGTATGGGAGATATGCCGATGTGAATGAAGAACAAACAAAGGACAGAGTCCACAAGTTCATCCATAGGATTCAATAGATACACCAGGCAATCAGGGAATAGTTAGAGAAGAGTCAAGCATAGTATAAAGCTTGGCATGAAAAATATAGGGTTGATCATCAGTTCCAGGTTGGAGATCGGGTACGGATTCACATTGGAAATGAACGATTGAAGGGTGAACGCAAGGAACTCAAGCCCATTCGATATGGACCCTTCACTATTTTGGAGAAAAGCGACACTAATGCTTTTCGTTTAGATCTTCCACCATATATGAATATTTATTCATTTGGGAACATAGAGAACTTGAAACTTTTTGAGCCTCCCGTGATCATGGATCAGGATGAGGAAGTTTCAATACCTTCATTTGATGTACTTGGATGAGTTACAGGAAGATATCATCTTGTACAAAAGGATGAGAACTTCACGCAGGAGTGATGTTGATTATCTTTGAGTAGGCTTAAAGGGCACACATCCAAGTAAGGCAAAGTGGATTGAAAATGATAAGGTGAGGGAACTCATCCCTCACTTACCAGTTGTTACACATTATTTTGGTCACTCTAGTGATGTCTCTACAAGTTATGTGTCCAGGCTCTCATGAAGACCTTTTTCCTGAGAAAAGTGATTGTCGTCTTCTTCTAAAAATCATATTTTTAAGATGATTTCGTAGGCTGCCTATGTTATAGGGTGTGAAAATCCTTCATTCTCGCAGGAAACCCTATACTTGGAGTGCAAACTGTTCACAGTCTACTCTATAGGTAGGGTGCAAACCTGTTTCAAATCTTTGAAAAGAGAAGAGGTTACGAAGGTTCTAGAAGGGAATCTTCTAGAAAATGAGGTGGCATTCACATGGTTGGCATCTTACTGACTTCTCAAATTTAGTGGGATCACCCTCATCCCTTTAACCATCTCTCCTTCTCCTATATAATGAAAGGTTTCTCAAGGAAGAGGTCAAGAAAGATTGAACGAAGAATTGATGAAATAATTGTGTGAAGAACTCTGTTTGGATAGAAGCTTGAAGACTCTATTTTTCTATCAAGTTGTACTAGATCTTCTTCATGCAAGTGTAGATAAAGTGTGTGTGTTGGAACCAAGGATCACTGAAAGGAATCTTGCGACAACAAGGCGATCTGGTTGTATCTTCTACTTTCATTCAATATAATACAACGACATGTCCCTTTCCCATAAAATCACTCTTATTTTATTGCATAACTCCTTGATCATATGCATAGGTTGATATTGAATATATTTTGTTATCTTCACTTTGGTTGGTTTATGTTGTCTTGGACCTGATTTCACAAGAATACCGGAGCGAAGCAGGAACAACAGAGACCTAAGGAAGTGATATAAAGGTATGTCACTCATTCCTTCTCGGTAGTAGATTCAATGACTGCAACTTAGAGAAAGAGTCATGTCTTGCCCTATTTTGTTATAGATCCAAGTGGATCTAGGGAGATCAGTTAGTGTCTGCACCTACCAATTTATCCAATAACAAAATTGGTGACTCCACTGGGGATACAACCCATTTTGTGGTTTTTTCTTGGCCATTTTCTCTTGACCTACCCTTTTTCATTACCAATCAATATCTGAGTATTTAGTAGATCCTTACAGACTCTTTGGATCCAGAAGTTCACTCAAAAGTT
Source organism: Picea abies (assembly GCA_900067695.1). Lineage (NCBI taxonomy): Eukaryota > Viridiplantae > Streptophyta > Pinopsida > Pinales > Pinaceae > Picea > Picea abies. Next base: position 7,047 of record CBVK0100190581.1, on the reverse strand, counting down.
CAGTCCTTTTCCAAATTTTGCTTGATTACAAACCTTCTCACATTGTACCTTTCTATGGCCTATGAGAATCACTGAAGTTGACACCCTAGTGTTCAGTTCAGTGCAACCTTCTCGCACCCTGCCTGTGTCTAGGTTGCAAGAATCCCTAATTCTCGCACTGTACCCCACTACCAGACTGTGAACTCACCTGTAAAAACTTTGGATTAGGTATTTTTGTGTCTTTAGATGCCCATATTTGTTTGTTTATCTGGGAAGAACTTCTTTTGTCAGTGATTGACTGTTTCTTGACTTCAAATATTGTGAATGATTAGTTTTCAGAAATTGAAAACTCTTCTTGATCATTTTTTCTCAATTTTTATCTCTTGACCTTTTCTTAACAAGGGTATAATATCCGATTCTGAAATCCGAGTGCTTGTTTGGTTGAGAGCTTTTGATTGGATTAAAAGTTGGGATTAATTGTCCTTTTCGATTGCTTACTACTTGGAAAATTGTTGTCCATGTGCATTTGAAGAGACTGGTCTTGTTAGTTTGTTATTTTTATCTTCATTGAAAGATCGATTTGGGTGTTTGTTGAGTATTTCATTTTCATTGGTTGCTTACTTTTTCTTAGTTCCATCCCTATTGCTTGGTTTTTAATAAAAAATTAAAGAATTTTTTTCTTTTTTCTTTTTTTTAAGCAATCATTTAGTCAAAAAATATTGGCATTCAAATATTGAAAGAGAACGAATAGGGAATTTGCATTGTTCATGATTGTTTGGTATTACATTTCAAGAAATATCGTACATCGTAGTTTGCATTGTTCTAGAAAACTCCTCTTTCCCTCCTGTAGATACAATTCATAGAATGAAAACTTGTATCATCCATCCCTATTTACGGATTGTTGGGTCAGAGTCTTACACAACATTAGTTTCATTTCCATCTCCTTTTTGCATAACAACATCCTTTAATAATATTGTGCAACTTTAAAATTCAACTAGAAACTTTTCTAGGGCTCTTTTGTACCAACATTAGCTAGGCTAGAGCTTTGGAATAGGCAGTGAGACACACTCTCCAAAGCACAAAACACACATAGTATCTTGTGATAAGGAGTGTCAAATTCCATTTGCAACATTTTGTCCTAGGAAGCCTTTCTCACACAAGGGTCAAACCTGAGGTCGCATTGAGATTGACAAAGTTACTCACCCTGCTTTGTTGATGTCGGTGTAGAGATTGCACGTATTACATGGGTCACTTGAAGGTATACCCACAATGATGAGTGGAAGCCTCTCAAGTTGATTTTAGGCTAGATACCTTGCCCTTGCGTGTGGATCAGACTGTTGATTGTTTCCCTAGGCATCATCATTGTTTGTGGTAACCTTAGTAGCCTATCTTCTTAGGGTCTTACACAAGGTGACTGTGAAGGGGTAAGTCTTCACGGTACCTAGAATCGACGTTGGCCAAAATCACTCGGGCTCCTTGGAGGGTATACCCATGATTATGTGTGGGATCTTGCACTAGGGTGTAAGTCCATTAAGTGGGACATCAACATAACTTTTCCACCCTCGTCCAGCCCCTTCTTGTCTTGTCGTCATGATGTTGGATTTCATCACCAACTAGTGACTTTAGAATTGGAAGGTCTTATTTGCCTAGTTTTGATTCCTAGATTTTACTAGTGCGTGTTGTTTGTTTACCCAAGTTGGCCATAGAATTTCTTTTGTAAGATTTTAACTCGATCAAAATTGACCCTCCATGTTGTTCACATAGAATGCAAGGCCTACCCCCAGAAGATCTGGAAGGTTCTCAACCCTTTCCTACCAACTCACCGGAGGGATCTCCTCAACAGAGTAAAGTCCAAGATGTTGCCACTCCACAAGTGGAAAGAACTAACTCTTTAGAATGCTTCTGAATTACGAATTCTCGAGAGGACTTCCAACTTCCTCTTGACTCTGTGAGACGTATTGTTCGAGTGAATTCTTATAGAGAAATAATTGTTGAGTCTTCTGGATTACCAACCGGACCTTTCACAGGACTTGAGGGTCAAGATCCTTTTTGGACTACTGGCATTTTTAGACAGGATATCTTTGGCTCAGGAGCAGGCATTGATATCATTGTCACACCTGAGTTTCCCAAAACATCTGATCCAGATGCAATACCTTTTACTACTGCCTATTATTTTCTTAGTTCAGATGCTCCGCCAGCCGACCACATCTTGACTATCCCCCTAGAAATGGTCCATTAAACAATGGTCCCAGATACTACGCGTCCTCACACCGGGATTACGGTGGCTAGCCAAGCTCCCATTGGCATGCCACTTTTGCCTAGTTTCACCCCAACACTTCCCCTCATATATCATGCGTTGAATGCTTCTATTCCCGCTCCCACACAAATTCCATCCGGGACTCCTGGCATTTCCACTCCTTCTGGGCACCATCTCATTCCTAGTTTCATTCTGACACTTCCTTGACTCCCTTTCAAAATACCTATTCCATCCTCTATCGAAGGCATCGACCCTAGTGACACCATCCCGTCTTTCACACCTAATTACCAGATTCCTGTCGGTGGAAAATTTCACCAAGGAGGCCAAACCCAATCCCCTTTTGCAGGAAAAATTCCAATTGGGATGCAACCCCCACCTACCCCACCCTATGTAAAAAACATACCTCCATATTTGGCCCAATATTGGAACCATATTCTCCAAAAAAACCCTCATTCGAATGGGGGGCAACCACCTCAAGCTATTTCCTTCATACCCCCTAGTACAGGCCAACCATATCTAGGTACGTCCAATCCTATTTGGGGCTCGAACGCTCAACCCCACGCCCGTGTTCAAGGGAACAACCCCAACCAATAAAACCCTATAAATTAATGGCCTCCACACCAATAACCGAATCTTCTCGGATCTTCCCATTATATGCAAACTGCTTATGGTTGCACTGGTATACCTATAGGGCTCCCTCCCCAAAGTCACTAGTACCCACAGGTGAATAGACAGTTACCCTTCTTAGCCACCTTGGACCTTCTTGATATATTGATAATTTTAAATGATCCAATCTGTCACTCTCCTCAATGGCCTGTGATACCGGCCAAACTACCATTCAACATCCCTAAATGCGATGGTAAACCAGGAGAGGACCTGAACAATCATGTAATCATTTTTCACCTTTGGTGTTCATCTAACTCTTTGATGGATGACTCTATTCATTTATGCCTTTTTTAGCGAACTCTCACGGGTTCCGCCGCGAAGTGGTATATAGAATTACCACAAGGCTTCTTCATCAATTTCAACACCCTCACTATGGCTTTCCTCACCCACTACCAGTTACCAATCCTCTTCGAAATGGGAATTGAAATTTTGAGTTCTTTCAAACAAACCAAAGCCACTCATATCTCTGATCACATTCACGAGTGGCGATGGAGATGACGTCTCATCAAACTTGAACTTCCTAATCAGTTGCTGGCAGAGTGGTTCACGAAATCATTTGTGAATGACACCACTCGTGACATTGCCATGGGTGGAGTTGTCACAGAATAACAGGCGATCAGTCATGCTCAATACCTCGACCTTGTTTACTCACAAATGGGTACTCTTTACGAATTACTCCCTGACGCACCTCGTCCTTCTACTTTTACTACTTCAACTACTCCTATTGTTTCTCATGCAACTGACAGTGTGATTGGCACTTTCCATGCCCAACCCCATTCCGTCCAAGCCTCTAGCAACAACCCCAAATCCATTGCTTCTAATGTTCAAAATGATCTGTCTCCTATCCCTCCCACCAAAAAGACTTCTGAGGTGAACTCTGTTGAATCTACCCCCATCGGAAAAAAAGAATCCAAAAAAGGGAAGGGTAAGAACAAGGAGGATAAAAATAATCTGCAATCTGGGAAGACCAAAACACTACCTGTTGACGATAAGGATAAGCGCAAACCCCAATACCCTTGTCTTATCTGTGGTGATGATCACTACACTAAGGATTGTCCAAGATGAGCTGAGGTTACTAAGTTCCTTCAAGGGACCCTGAAACCGCCTACTCCAGCCATGTTGTCACAACCCTTCCCTTCTCAAAAATAGGCCTAATTGGCCATTCATGACCAACCTTCCCTCTCCACTACATCCTATGTCTTAATGTGTACAGGTGGTTCAAAGAAGAATGACATTAGACTTACCACTCGAGCCAAATATTATTCTTCCTCCAAAGAGAAGGTTGATGAAATACCTCCTTCGTTGGTCCAACCATCTCCCATGACTCCACCTACCAACGTTCCTCTTCATCTCGAATGACTAAGCCTAGATACAGTTCTTCACCCTCCCCCAAAGGGTGTTGTCTGAAAATATGCTTCCAATCCTCATGCACGTGCTGCCAAGAACTACAGTATTGTCGAAGATCTGGCCCAAGCACTGTCTACGATGTTAGCCCTTGAATTCCTTCAGATTTTTCCTATACAACGGAAGGCACTTTTGAAATATGTTGGTGGAATCAACCTACTGATACAAATTTTATAATTTTTGACTTGGAAGATCACATTCCATGCTTACCCCCTGTACTCACATTCCAAATACAAGTTATTGTCTCTGACAATAACATTTGTAGAACAGTTATTGATGAGGGTGCCTCGATGTGTGTCATGTCTATTAGCTGCTAGAAAACCATCAGCTCTCCTCCTTTAATTGAATCCCACAACACGCTTAAATCCTTTAATGGCTCTGGTTTTAAGCCTTACGATGTCCTCCCTTCATTGCCTATTACATTAGAAGGAAAAATGGTCAACATTGAAGTGCAGGTCTTTGACGCTCCTCTCGATTACAACCTTCTACTTGGCCATAGCTAGATCATGTTGAAAAATTCAGTTAACAGACAGTGAATGAAATGCTTGTCATTGATGGCAACAGTGAAGATGACAGGCAAACAAAAGACAATTTCAGAGAGGTGAATGATCGAAAGCAGTGGATGATTGAAGGCAGTGAATGAGTGAAAGGTTGAAGAAGAATCTCTGATCATTGAAGAGGGAGACAGATCTTATCCGTCAGATCCGAGCACAGCGTCTGACCACCATTGGATCGAAGAGAACCTGCACGATCTTTAAACTACAAGGAGAACCGGGTGTAATCACATATGCAAATTCATGATGAAATCTGATCCGTGAGATCAAACTTTGATCTGGACCATTAATTCCAATCACTATCAGAGTATAAGGATCGGGACTTTGAATTGACAAGAACACTTGACATCAAGAACCTCGATTTCACGATATGCGATATCGCGATTCAATTGCATCCATTGAATCGAGAATGAGATCTGGACCGTTGATTTTCTTCATGGAGTATCTGGGATCGGGATTCTGAAATGAAAAAATCACTTGACATCAAGAACCTCAAAATTGCGATATGTGATTTTGCGATTTAATCGCAGCCGCTGAATAGAGATCAGATTCTAGACCGTTGATTCCAGTTCGTGTCAGAGTTTCGGGGATCGCAACATGAAGTGGCAAGTGAACAAATGCAACGAGACTTTCGAAATCGCAATACGCGATATTGCGATTCAATCGTAGTCATTGAGCCAAGATCAAACTTGGATCGTTGATCACACCCCATATCGTAGTTTCACAAATCGCGAAATAGAGAGGCAAAGAACACATTGCAACAATAATGTCAATTTCGCGATATGCGAAATCGTGATTGAATGTGAACCGTCAGATCAAGAAATGATCTGGACCGTTGATCTTTCTTCTTCATGGAGTTTCAGGGATCAGGATTTGTAAGTGATAAAAACTATGATCGCCAAGAGTGCTGAAATCACGATGTGGGAAATCTCTATTGGATCTGAACCATTGGATCAAGTATTGATCGGAGGGTTATTGTTCTTTCTCACAGATTAACTCCTGAGTTTGGAATCTGTTAGCAAAATAGACTCATGATTGCAAATCAGTTAGCGTTTCAATTGGGGGTTCAGTTGCTTAGACAATTGTTGTCTTTTTGCCTAAGGAGTTGGGAAGTTGAACCATCATGTTCGAGTGTATAAAAGAAGATGAAACAGACTGTGTCGGCGGGGTGATCATGGAAGGAAAATGAATAAACAGTAAGAAAAAGAAAATGAGCAGGGGTGTAGCATGAGATGAAGAAAATGTGCAGAGTGAGATGAAATACAGAGTAGAAGCAGAGCAGAATGACAGACAGAGAAGAAGTAAAGTCGAATGACAGAAAAAGTTGATGCAGAGCAGACCGGTTAATCAAACATAAGAAGAGAAGAATTGCAGAAAAGAAGACAGAAGACCAGATTTATAAAGAAGGAAAGATAGGTAAGAATTGACATATCTGCATAAGTTGTCTGTGTATTTATTATTTAATATTTGAGGGAGGTTGGGAGGTGCTCGGGAGGACTATTTTCCTTAGAGGTTCAAGTGGGAGCTTGAACACAGGAAGTTGTAGCTTCCATTTGGTTGCAGCCAGAGAAACCAGGGTAGCAGGGTGGTGCTAGGGAGAACGAGTGTTCTCTGTTATACAGGTTGGAGCCCATGTAACTGGAAGTTGGTGCTTCCATCCAGTTGGTGCTGGAACATTCCGGAAGTTGGTGCTTCCATCCAGTTGGTGCTGGAATATTCAGGGAGTTGGTGTTTCCTTCTAGTGGGTGCTAGAGAAACCAGAGAGTTGGTGCTCTCAAACAAGTTGCAGCTTGTAAAACAGAGATAGCAACCTCACATTGAGTTGGTGCTCAATTGTAAATTATGTATAGAACTGAAAAAGACTACCTATCATTTCGAAGAAGAAGAGGTTTTCTCCCTTTATGGGTTTCCTCGTGAAAANNNNGGTTTTCTCCCTTTATGGGTTTCCTCGTGAAAATCTGTCTCTGTGTGTACTTTATGTGTGACTGATGGTCTTTACTTTTATTGTCCATATGTTGTATGTTGTGGATGATCACTTGAAGGAAGATTAATAATATTTAAAAGGTATAAAATTGTTTAAGCTCATAAACAACTGATTCACCCCCCCTCTCAGTTGTTTTAGTATTTCCAACAATTGGTATCAGAGCGGGTTCCTTTTATTTAAAGGTAGATCTGTAAGCTTAAACA
>CBVK0100190580.1:0-11417 GCA_900067695.1 Picea abies | reverse complement strand
CTTATTCTTGTCATAAGAATTTCAAAGTTTATCAGATGGATGTTAAGTCAACATTTCTTAATGGAGATCTAGAAGAAGAAGTATATATGGAGCAACCCGAAGGATTCTCTTTGACAGATAATCCTAATTATGTTTGCAAGCTGAAGAAGGCCTTATATGGACTAAAAAAAGCACCACGAGCTTGGTATTATAGACTGGACAAATTTCTACAAGAAAAAGGGTTCAAGAAAGGTACCGTTGACAGTAACCTTTACATTAAGTCTGAAGGTGATAATTTACTGGTTGTTTTGGTTTATGTAGATGATATTATTTTTGGCTGTACTAATGAATCATCTGTCCAGTGGTTTGCTAATTCTATGCAAACAAAATTTGAAATGTCCATGATAGGGGAACTGTCATATTTTCTTGGCTTACAAGTAAAACAAAGCTCTGTAGGAATTTTTATTTCTCAAGTTGGTTGCAAGCTGAGCAAATATGATATCTCATCTGATGTTGATCAAAGGACATATCGTTCAATGATAGGCAGTCTTATGTACATCACAACATCTTGTCCTAATATAATGCAAGCTGTTGGAATGGTAGGTCATTTTCAGTCTGCTCCTAAACAAATTCACTTGGTAGTTGTCAAAAGAATATTCAAATATCTGAAGGGAACAATGACATATGGACTGTGGTATCCTAGAAATCAGAATTTCCAATTAATTGCTTATTCAGATGCCGACTAGGCAAACTGTGTTGATGAGAGAAAAAGCACCAGTGGAGGAGCATTTTTTCTGGGTGACTCATTAGTTGCATGGCTTAGTAAGAAGCAAGGATCTATTTCATTATCCACTACAGAGGCATAATACATTGTTGCTGCTACTTTTTGCACACAAATCTTATGGATGCTACAAACTCTTACAGATCTGAAGATAACTTACACTGATCCTATTCCAATTCATTGTGACAACACCAGTGCCATTAGTGTCTCCAAGAATCCTGTTCTTCATTCCAAGACTAATCATATTCCAATCAAGTACCATTTTCTTAGAGAACAAGTTACAAATAGAATTGTTCAACTGAATTATATACCTTCTACAGAGCAATTTGTTGATATTTTTACTAAACCATTAGAAGCAACCCCTTTTGGATATCTTCGTCAAAAATTGGGGGTTATAATATCTTGTGTCTAATATGTGCACCTGGTCAGGGGGAGTGCTTATTGAATATCTGGTGTATTTCCAAAATGCTTATAGTTGACAGGGGGAGTATGTTTTTATAACAGATCAGGAGAAGAATGGTTCTTCTTTGACATTGATGTCAGAGGGGAAGAAAAGAGCAGGTGATAAGATTTGAATACATGTGGGTGATACATGTGGATGCTTGTGTTGCCATCAATGCCAAAGGGGGAGATTGTTGGAAAATTCAGTTAACAGATAGCGAACACAATGCTTGTCATTGATGGCAACAATGAAGATGATAGGCAAACAAAATACAAGTTCAGAGAGGTGAATGATCGAAAGAAATGAATGATCGAAGGTAGCGAATGAGCGAAAGGTTGAAGAAGACTCTCTGATCGTTGAAGAGGGAGACAGATCTCAGCTGTTAGATCCGAACGCAGTGTCTGACCACCATTGGATCAAAGAGAACCTGCATGGTCTTTAAACTACAAGGAGAAGCAGGTGTAATCACATATGCAAATTCACGATGAAATCTGAGATGTTAGATCAAACTTTGATCTGGACTGTTAATTCCAATCATTGTCGGAGTATCAGGGATCGGGACTTTGAAGTGACAAGAACACTTGACATCAAGAACCCCGATTTCGTGATATGCGATATCGCAATTCAATCGCAGCCATTGAATCGAGAATGAGATCTGGACCATTGATTTTCTTCATGGAGTATCGAGGATCGGGATTCTGAAATGACAAAATCACTTGACATCACGAACCTCGAAATCGCGATATGCGATTTCACGATTTAATCACAGCCGCTGAATAGAGATCAGATTCTGGACTGTTGATTCCATTTCGTGTCGGAGTTTCGGGGATCGCAACATGAAGTGGCAAGTGAACGAATGCAACGAGACTTCCGAAATCGCGATACGCAATATTGCGATTCAATCGCTGTCGTTGAGCCAAGATCAAACCTGGATCATTGATCAAACCCCATATCGGAGTTTCGTTAATCGCGAAATAGAGAGGCAAAGAACACATTACAACAAGAATGTCGATTTCATGATATGCGAAATCGCGATTGAATCTGAACTGTCAGATCAAGAAATGATCTGAACCATTGATCTTTCTTCTTCACGGAGTTTCGGGGATCAGGATTTGTAAGTGATAAAAACTCTGATCGCCAAGAGTGCCGAAATCACGATGTGGGAAATCTCGATTGGATCTGAACCGTTAGATCAAGTATTGATCGGAGGGTTATTGTTCTTTTTCACAGATTAACTCTTGAGTTTGGAATCTGTTAGCAAAACAGACTCATGATTGCAAATCAGTTAGTGTTTCAATTGGCGGTTCAGTTTCTTAGACAGTTGTCGTCTTTTTGCCTAAGGATTTGGGAAGTTGAACCATCATGTTCGAGTATATAAAAGAAGATGAAACAGACTGTGTCGGTGGGGCAGTCATGGAAGGAAAATGAATAAACAGTAAGAAAAAGAAAATGAGCAGGGGTGTAGCATGAGATGGAGAAAATGTACAGAGTTAGATGAAACACAGAGTAGAAGCAGAGAAAAATGATAGAAAGAGAAGAAGTAGAGCTGAATGACAGAAAAAGTTGATGCAGAGCAGACCGGTTAATCAAACAGAAGAAGAGAAGAATTGCAGAAAAGAAGACAGAAGACCAGATTTATAAAGAAGGAAAGATAGGTAAGAATTGACATATCTACATAAGTTGTCTGTGTATTTATTATTTAATATTTCAGGGAGGTTGGGAGGTGCTCGAGAGGACTGTTGTCCTCAAAGGTTCAAGTGGGAGCTTGAACACAAGAAGTTGTAGCCTCCATCTGGTTGCAACCAGAGAAACCAGGGTGGCAGGGTGGTGCTAGGGAGAACGAGTGTTCTCTGTTATACAGGTTGGAGCCTGTGTAACTGGAAGTTGGTGCTTCCATCCAGTTGGTGCTGGAACATTCAAGTTGGTGATTCCATCCAGTTGGTGCTGGAATATTCAGGGAGTTTGTGTTTCTTTCTAGTGGGTGCTAGAGAAACCAGAGAGTTGGTGCTCTCAAACAAGTTGTAGCTTGTAAAACAGAGGTAGCAGCCTCACATTGAGTTGGTGCTCAATTGTAAATGATGTATAGAACTGAAAAAGATTGCCTATAATTCCGAAGAAGAAGAGGTTTTCTCCCTTTATGGGTTTCCTCATGAAAATCTATCTCTGTGTGTACTTTATGTGTGACTGATGGTCTTTACTTTTACTATCCATATGCTGTATATTGTTGATGATCACTTGAGGGAAGATTAATAATATTTAAAAGGTATAAAATTGTTTAAGCTCATAAACAACTGATTCACCCCCCCTCTCAGTTGTTTTAGTATTTACAACAGATTGATTTCATGCGTGCAGTTGTGTCCAATCTTTTCCGTGTCATATATTTCCCACATAAAGGTAAAGTAATTACGGTGGACCAATTAGCCTTCTTTCACTCCGATGCACATATCGGAAACATACCTTTCATTGCAAAAACATCCCCTGGATATGAGAATGTCAGTGTCGGTATTCTTAAAGATTCCTCTTTGATGGGTACTTTCCCCATTCCACCACCTGATGTTCCACATCCATTTTTCGCCTCGATCAACATGATCTCCACCTCTGTTCGTGAAACCCCTTGTGTCTTATGACCCGTGGATAGTACCCAACCCCGGTGATCATCGTCATTATGGTGACCAAATGCCTTTGAGCCCGATCGAGTCCTCTTATCAAGCCATTTAATCGGCCACCCCTTCTACTTCCTCTCTTGGTGAGTTATCCCCAGATCCATTCCGCGTCATTTTTCCTACCAACGAGATGATTATGTATGCTATTTCCATTGAAGATACTCCTTGGGATGATGGACATCATCATTCCATTCTCTTCCTGGAACAACACATCATTGAGAGTTACTAACGGATCTCGACTCCATCGACCATTGTCGTAATTTCTACCATTCCTGAGTCTACACATGATCTGTTCTACGAAGGGAACTTAAGTAATTTCTCACCCACTTTCCCCCTCGACATATTCATTAAACCTGGAGTTGTAAAAAATGTGCACATCAGAGTGTCATGTTCCAATGATGAAATTGTCACCTATAAATCTCTTTTCCAAGAATTTTGTGACATCTTCGCCTGGAGCTATGAAGAACTGCTAGGTATTGACCCTGACATTGTTGTTCATGAGATTAAGACATACCCAAGCGCTAAACCCATCCGACAATGACTTTGTCCGGTCCACCCACGTAAAGAAGTGGCTATCAAGCTTGAAGTTGAGAAACTTCTCAAAGTTGGATTTATTTACCCTGTGGTTCTAATTGACTGGGTTTCCAATCTTGTTCTAATTAACAAGAAACAAGGTACGATCTACGTGTGAGTTGATTATAGAGACATTAATAAAGCTTTTCCTAAAGACAACTTTCCTACCCCCTTCGTTGACCAGATCATCGATGATTGTGTTGGAAGTGAAATCTTTGCTCTGATGGATGGTTTCTCTGGATATAATCAAATCAATATCGTACCCATAGACCAACACAAGACCTCTTTTATTTGTCCTTGGGGCACTTTCTCCTACTGGAAACTTCCATTCAGTTTAAAGAATGTCAGCACAACTTTTCAATGTGCTATGTCTTATGCCTTTCATGATATAAAGTACATTTTGCAACCATATCTTGATGACTTACCAACTCATTCCATGCACCATGTAGATCATCCAACACACCTCCATGCCATTTTCCTTCGCTGTCAGTTTTACCATATACGCTTGAATCCCCACAAATGTGTTTTTTGTGTAGAATCTGACCGACTTCTAGGCTTTATTGTTTCACATCAAGGGATCAGGGTAGATCCTTTGAAGGTTGAGGAAATTCTCAATCTTCCTCCTCCCTCCTCACTTTGCCAGCTACAAATTTTGCAAGGGAAGGAAAACTTTCTCCATCGTTTCATCCCAAGCTATACTGAGCTAACTCTTGGATTTACTCGACTGCTCAAGAAAGGTTCTGAGTTCGTATGGGATACCACTGCTGAAAAAGATTTTGAAGCTTTGAAACTATCTTTAACTCTTACCTCACTACTCTTCCCACCTGATTACAGTCAGGATTATTTCCTTTATCTCCCAGCCTCGGACTATACCATCGCTATGGTTCTTGTTCAGGAGGATGATTCTCATGACAAACATGTCATTTATTATTTGAATTAGAGTCTCATGACTACCGAAACCAGGTATTTACATGTTCAAAAACTGACCTTGGATGCCTTCCAAGATGTTCAACATTTCTGACACTATATCCTTTTACGCAAGACTACTGTGATTTCCAACTGCAACCCTATGTAGCACATTCTTACATGCCAATTGCTAGGGGTAAAATACTCCAAATGGATCGTAATACTCCATGAGTTTGACATAGAATTTGAACATGCTAAGTCCAAGAAATCCTTGGCGTTTGCTGAGTTGATATGCGACCTTCCCTATTCTGAGATAGAAAATGTAGCAGAGGATTCATTACTCGATGAATCCCTTTTCTTGATCAGTTCTGATGACCTTTGGTATGGGGATATCAACATATATCCCCAGACCTAGACTTTCCGACCCGATTTGTCTAGCACTGACCACCATCGCATACACTACCAAGCCCATCAGTATATTATCCTCGGTGATACTCGTTATCGTCATGGGATTGACTCCATTTTTCAGCCGATAAATCCTTGAATGAATGCCATTATGGACCATGTGGTGGTCACATGTTTGGGTATGCTACTGCCCAGAAGATCTTACGAGCAGGGTATTTTTGGACTTCTTTAATCAATGATTGTATAATCGCTGTCCAAAAATGCCATGCTTGCCAAATCTACAACAACAAAATATGATCACACCTTGCTCCTCTACACCCTGTGGTCTCCGTTGGTCCTTTTGAAAAATGGGGTATCGATTTCATGACATGTCACCCTCACTCAGCCGGGGGGAATGGATACATTATTGTAGCCATAGATTATTTTACGAAATGGGCTGAGGCGATGCCAACATTCGACAATACCGGAAATACTATAGCATTATTCATATTCAATCACATCATTTCTCGGTTTAGTGTTCCTCAAGCTATCGTTACTGATCATGGTAGCCAATTTGGAAACTTCATGATGTCTGAACTCACCGAAAAGTTGGGTCTTCGCCATGAAAAATCAACACCCTATTACCCACAAGCCGACGACCAAGTTGAAGAAATAAATAAAGTCCTCATTACCATGCTTCGACGAATGATAAGAATTCACAAAACGAGTTGGCACACGATGTTTTTTTCAGCATTGTGGGCTTACCGGACATCTGTTAAGTCTACTACCGGGTTTACACCTTTCCAGTTAGTTTATGGTCTAGAATCCATCTTGTTGATTGAATGTGAGATACCTTCTCTAAAACTAGCCATTGAACTTCTCCCAAACACTTCTGCTGAAGAAGAGCGTCTATTGTATCTCATGCAACTAGATGAAACCTGTCACAATGCCACCCTAATTATAGAAGCCCAGAAGAAATGTGTCAAAGCCCAATATGACAAACATGTCAAGCCACATGTTTTCTCTGAAGGTGATCTGGTTCTCCTTTATGAACAAGATCGGGATATGCTAGGAGCCGAAAGATTTGAAGCTATGTGGCAAGGTCCTTATATCGTCAGATGAGTGTTGGAGAAAGGAGCTTACGAGTTGGTGGACTACGACAGTATCCCTTTGAGTGAACCTAGAAACGAGTTGTACTTAAAGAAGTACTATGCTTAGGATCACTTGTGCATGAGTGCTTGTATTTTATTGTATCATACTTTTTGTGTGTTACTTTAGTATGCTTTTTCTTTATTTGGTCTCTGCTCTTGACCGCTTATTTTGCGTTGTGCTTGGTTTCAAGATGTTAGACTCTTCTCTACCCAACATTGGCTTCACTGATGATGCTAGTCGTAGTACTTAGAACCTTTCTTCTACTGCATGGGCAATTTACGCACCTACAAACAAACTTATCAGTCTACAAGGTGTGTGCCTCGGTCGTGCGACCAATAATATCGCAGAATATAGCACCGTCATCGAATTGTTGGTTGATGTTATTTCACTTGATATCCTCCACCTAGTTATATGACTCGATTCATAGCTAGTAGTACCACAGTTAAGTAATGTCTATGCTATCCAAAGTCCTACTTTATTACGGGTATATTTACGAATTCGCCTCTTCGAACATTATTTTGATTATATCGAATATCAACACATTCCTAGATATCTGAATACATTCACTGATGCCTTAGCTAATTATGTGTTAGACAGACATTTGGGACATTTATGAACCAATCACACATCACATGTATTATACAACACAAAATAATCTAGTAGAAGCCCTATATATGTATATAACGATCAAAAGTTTTTACAAAAATTTTATGTCCAAAGATCAAAATCTCAAAATATGAATCCCATAGCGTCTACAAAATAACATCATGGATGACGCTCATGATAACATACAACTTCTTGGGCTACCCTATAGAGTATTCGACTGAGGGACTCAGACACGCCCATAGTATGGTGTTGATAATGTCTCAGGATCTCCCCAATAGCGATGTCCGAGACATCCACATTCAACCCCTCTAAGTTCTGTTCCACTGCCTTGTAGTCCTCAACATCCCATCTTGCCACTGGAGCCACTTCACCTCGCCTCTAAATGGGAGACGTTCTTGGAGGTCAATACAGGCCCCACATTTGTGTCATCAAAATAACTTTTTTGATTAGTCCTTCGATAAACATAAAAACATTTTATATAATAAAATTTGCAAAAACATCAAAAAAGAGCAAAATGTGTACTTCTCACCTAAGTCACCCCACTGAGCATCCTCAGGCAGGACCAAATCCGGATCTCCTTGGAAATTCAAACCAGCATATGCATAGTCATCGATCATTATCATATGGGGCCTCAACTAGTCAAAAAATGAATCATTATACTTGATTATAGGCCCTGCTATGTGTCGATCCATGAGGTTACATCACCTCAACATCCTCGGATCCTGTGGGGCCGGTAAACCCCAATATACCTGTAGTCACAGTAGTGGGACCCTCTTGAGGAATAATGACACAAAAAGTGACCTATACCCAAACTGCTTCAGGTCACTCCTTATGCACTTTTTCAGTTGCCTCTTCATACTGCGGAGAACCACGTTTGACCAGCTGAAAACCCGAGGCTCTATGCACTCTATTGCGTATTGGAAATTGCCCTGGAGATCCATGTGCGGATCCGCACTCCTAGCCATGCATGCAATGGTAAAAAAGATAGTCCATAGGGTCAAATATTGGACCCCCCCAAATGGAAACCTTACCCTTTCTTCTCTCTGCCTTGGGAACACAATATCGGCGAACATACTCGCTCATAGGAAGTCTGCCGCCTCTACCTCTGGTCAGAGTAGCATGGTATCCATGTTGTGACAACCCTGTCAGAAAATAGATATCCTCGATATCTAGTGTCAACATGTGGACCCCTACATGAAATAATTGTTGATCCACATCCCACATGTGGACTAGGTATTCTAACAATCTGAGTTGGGCTCTCATGCCCAAGATCCTAAATTTTTTTAAGAGCCCACATTCCCGGAGGGAAGTGATTGTACCTGGATCATTCCCAACAATGGCATCATCCTCCTCGTGTTCTCTTTACCTCCATTCCAACATCATAATGGTCAACACCTGCAATGGATCCATGAGAAGGAAGTCAACAACTTGTTCTAACCTCTTGCATAATTTTTTATTGAGCAAAACCACACACAAAAATCTATTTTTTGGCCCGTGCAGGTGAATCTTTTTCACAGTGCGAGATTCTCGCAGGTGTACTAAAGCCCACCTACAAAAATCTTAGATTCTCACAGGTCTCGAATGGCCCACCTGCGAGAATTCTTGAGCGCATCTACTGACCCTAAAATGGACTCAAAACTCTAAAATTGCCAATAAAAATCAAAAGTAAACCATGGAAAAGTTGGAAAATTAGGAGATTACCTCATTGGCTAAAATCATTTGCCAAATGATCACTTGTACCTCCCGCAATCGAGCAAAGAAATTTGGGGAAAAATGAGGTATGTTGGACAAGTTTTTGGCAAAGTAACAATGAAATGGTAAAAAAGGCTTTTTCACCCATATTTATTCACTTTTTACTATTTCTTGTTGATTTTTTATATTATTTTTATTGCTTTGCTTAAAAAACTTAATACCCTAATAGCCTTATGAGTATGTTTTTTCGTAGATATAGTGACTTCGAAGTCCGAATGACAGTGTACAAGTATTTTTTCTTTTTTTGGTCATATGTACGACTATGATTTTATGGTTTTTGTAGGAAAAACATCGACCTCAGTCTTCGTTCGTTCTCGTGCTCGAAAATACATGAGAACGCAACTGAGTATACTTTTTCTCGTCTTTCATACTCATCATGGTAACATGAAAACGACGAACGTGAGGGAGTATCCTTTAAGCTCTTTTCACGCTCCATAAAAATGAAAAGATTGTTGAGTGAGCACTCGTTAAAGCATTTGAAGAAAACGTTTGATGGGTGATAGTTTATCATTTTTTCGGTCTAGTCGAAATCATTTATGAAAAAGGAACTGGGAGAGTTCTCTTTAAGTGTTTTTCAAACTCTTAAAACATGAAAAACCCCCGCGTTTTCTATCCTTGGACTCGTTAAACAAACATCGAAAGACCTATAATGGGATCGAACCGCTCCTTCTTAGGGTTCATTAAACATACTCTGAGGGACTTGTCCGAAGGATGAGCTTACATTGACAAGCATATGTTATCCTCCTCAAGCTTGTGTAAAAATAAAGAGGTACTCTCCAAAAATGGTGGGGGAAATTTTGGGAAAGGGATGTGTTTTCGTATTTGTATTAATGGCAGTAAGCGTCGCTCTTGAACATGACACCCCCTATTCGTCATTTGAATCCGGGTTGGGAAATCCATTTGTCTCTTGTCCGCCTTGCTACAAGTTCATATCCTGGGTCGTCTTTGATTCAGTGCTACTGAGTCCTTTGTTGTGTCATTCATATGTTCAAGAGAAGTTCAAACGAGCCCTCCATTGAGTTGGCCATCTGCAGTTGTCCATTCTTACCATGTCTGCTTTCCCTGTTTCCATTTCAAATCATATTCATACTTTTATTCACCCTCAAAATCTGTTACTTATTTCATGTCATTGACGGGGGATACATCAAGGCCCTCCTCTGATGAGTCTTTTTTTTTCGACTCCAACTCATTATCCAGGAATAAGACTTAGAAATCATTTAGTAACTTAGAACCTGCATGCCTTAATGGCAGGTCTCTTCGCTTTCGACAGGGGTTTCACATCATTGGTCCTTGATCGAGAGATTCTATCGAGTGTTTGACTTCATCTCATTCATTTACATTTGTTTGGATTGTACTTCAGTACCTTGGGAGTCATTGACATCAATGGTGATTTCCCTCTCACTTGTTAACGATTTTCATCAATGATCGGTAATCGAGTGGTTTCTACCATGTTTGACTTCAACACATGTAATCACATGGATAGATTCATACTTTTAGGTGACGGGATTGAAGACCCTGTGTCTCATATTTTTGATCCAAGCTGCGATGGAGTATGTATGATTTATATCGACACATAGATCCACTTTGTATGTCGTGTGGCTATGTATTAATTCGAGTCTTCTAACATAGATCCACAATGTATTCTTGGTGGCTATGTAGCATTTTGGCGACATGGATCCACGGTGTATGATTGGTGGCGATGGCATACATTCATGATTTCATTCATTTGTGATTTGAGAATGGGAATGCCTACCTTAGAATTGGTATTATATTATGCAAATGCTTGGTTGTTTGTAGGTTTTTGATTAGGTGCGCTCCTTGTTTCCGACACACACATGCATTTTACAAAGTATTTTGGTTGTCACAAGTTCCAACCTCATACTTTGGGGGGCATTCTGTTACACATTATTTTGGTCACTCTAGTGATATCTCTACAGGTTATGTGTCTAGGCTCTCATGAAGACCTTTTTCCTGAGAAAAGTGACTATTGTCTTCTTCTAAAAAGAATATTTTTAAGATGAGTTCGTAGGCTGCCTATGTTATAGGGTGTGAAAATCCTTCATTCTCGTAGGCAACCCTATACTTGGAGTGTGAACTGTTCGCATTCTTCTCTATAGGTAGGGTGTGAACCTAGTGAGATCGGAAGAGCGGTTCAGCAGGAATGCCGAGACCGATCTCG
>CBVK0100190576.1:0-23865 GCA_900067695.1 Picea abies | reverse complement strand
TTCTTCTACCATTTTGTTTCCCTGTATTAAGGCATGAAATGCCCCAACCTATTGCTCCTCATAGTACGCCGGCAGATATTTCCTCCTGAACATTTCCTCGAAAAGTTATCAAGATATTGTGTCTGGGGTAAGGTGCAATTGTCTTTCCAGGTTACCCCACCAGTTCAAGGCGTTGTCCCTTAACTAAAAAATGGCGATCTTCGCCTTCGAGTTGGACGCATAGTTCCTTAAGGCAAAACACCCGGTCATGCCTTCCAACCATGCTTCCGTGCGTTCACTGGCGCGACCTCCAACAAACTCTGGAAGTTTAATCTTTTGCATCTCTCGCGTGATGTCTTCAGGTGGAGGTCCTCCCCCTAAATCCCTCAACGCTTCTGGATTACCCGTTCTAGACGGTGGGGGTTCCACTTCAGTTCCTGCCAGTTGTCGCCCCTTTAAAGTCTCATTGATGGCTTCCAACGAGCACAATATGAGGGTGAGTTCGGGCGATGGTGGTGGTGGTGTTGGCGGTGCTTGCAACGATGCTCCCCTGCCTCGACCTCCTTGAGTCCTGACCATCCTATGTGCTTTGACCTGCATCAACCAAGTTGTCAGGGTGAGTTCCAGGATGTTTTAAATTGGTGCTACTAAACTTTAGAAATGGGGTTAGGCGTAAGTTTTCTTTACTTGTCTGTAAACAGACATTACTCCATTAGGGGATTGGTTCGGTTAGGGTTAGGCTTAAGCATCTAAGCTTCATTTCTTCACCCTTGTGAAAATAACTATTGGTTTTCTTCCCTATAGCTCCGTTAGCCTTGCGCCTCTATGCTTACGCTCCTAGTGCATATGCCGCATCCTTCCTGCTTGTCCTAGTCTAAGTCCTAATGACACCTTAACTAAATATCCTCCGATGCTTGACTCGGGAGATTTTCCTTGGCGCATAGTGTTGGTGTTGTCAATTGCTGCATTGAGATTTGTCATTGACTTTGACTGGTGGAATGGAGTGGTGGGACTTGGTGCTTGGCTTGTTTGAATCGCCGGTTTTTTTTTTGTTTGCAGTGCGTGCCTTTTGAGCCCGTTTGTGAGATCCTCCACTCTATGTCTTGATTCCTAGCACTCAGGCGCTCGATCGTGGTTAACTCGTATTGTATTGCTGGTTCTTAGCTCAATGTTTTTAGTCAAAGTGATTAATCTGTTTGAAATATAGCATGAACCATAAATTTTAAAGACAATTAATTAGTTAATCATAATAGTTAAAACTATGGTTGAATCATATTTTAAAATTTAAAACATAACACAAAAAACAACTATATTTTAATTAAACTATATAGTCAAATTAATTTAAGAACGAATGCGTGATATAGTGGTTAGCGGACTTTGTTAAGGCATAGCCGGTGGAGGAGGTCCGTGTTTCAAACCCCATGGACTCCATAAAAATTTATACTTAGCCCTAACTAATATTTTATTAAGCTAAAAAACTTAACTTAAATTATTTTAACTTAAGCTAAATAACTAATTAACTTAAATTATTTTAATTAAATTATTTTAATTAAATTAACTTAATTTAGTTTAAATTTAAATGCAATAATAGTAAATTTTTTTTTTAAAAACCTTTTGAGAATAACTATAATTAAAAAAAAAATTAGCCCTTAATTTATTATGTATAGGAATTGATTATAATAAATAATAAAAAAAAGAATTAAACCCTCAATTTATTACGTGTAGGAATTGGCATCGTGGGTCCTCACATGAGGCCCACGTGCCTCCTCCTCTAGGTGCTCGTCTTCTTCTTGCTTTTCCAGGGCTTGAGAAGTAGAAGTCTAGCCTACTTTTTCAGATCCCTCTCTATTCGGTCCCGTGTTCGAACCTCTTGCAGAGCAAGTGCAGGGCATGCGAAATGCGTGCACCCTTTTGCTACTACTGTTATGAACTAGAAGAACCCGTGGCCTTGGAAAACCGGTCATATTCAAGTGCAAGTATGAGTAGGAAGGGGGAATTTGTGCTCAGAGGTTCATTGCCAGAGATATGAACAACATGCTTTGGACATCCTTGTGGAGATGCGCACAGTTGAAGAGGCCAGCAATACAATGGCCCTTGATGGTATCATGTTTGAGGGCGTTTCTGTGAGAGTGAGGAGACCAAGCAATTACAATCCCTCGTTGGCTGCAGCACCTGGTCCAAGCCAACCTAGTCCCCACCTTAATTTAGCCACTGTTAGTCTCACACCAGGCCATGGCAGTGTTGTTGGAGGAGCTGAGGGACCTGATTGAATATTGGTTGGTGGCTTACCATATTACTTTACAGAAGCACCGATAAGAGAACTGCTTGAATCCTTTGGACCTCTTTGTGGATTTGATCTTGTTAAAGATAGAGATACAGGTAATTCAAAGGGCTATGGCTTTTGTGTTTACCAGGATCCAGCTGTGATAGACATTGACTGTGCGTCGTGCTACTGCCAATGGTCAGCCAAAACCAGACCGGGAGAATGTCTTAGCACAGGCTCAACAACATATAGCTTTACAGAAGCTTGCAATGCAAGTTGGAAGTGGTATACCTGGTTTGTTTACTGCTGCTCGAGGTTGCATGCATTTTTTTTTTTTTATTATTTTTTTTTACTTTGCCCTTTTTACTCTTTATTTTAACCTCACTTTTATTTTATTCTATATTCTATACCCATTTTCTATACAGATAAAACACCATAATTTCGCTTGATAAAGCACACACTGTTTTTCCCATACGGACTGAATGACATCGCGGGAGTGGATGTTCAGGTTTGATTCTCATTCTGTGCGTTAGATACAGTTAAGATATATATTGACGGTTCGCTTTCCTGTCATTTTCATAAAATTTGTTAGAACTGAAAACATTGGTTATATAACTCTCAGAGTTCCAAGAAGCTTGTTCATGTAAGCCTGAAGGCTCGACATTGTTTACATTGCAGAGCAGAGTGGAGCATAATCATAAGCATGCCATTTATAACAAGACCCCCTCGTCAGGCCGATTATGCTGTCATTCCAAATGATTTCCCTATAGTCATGGACAATGGTGCCTTCAATTGCCGTGTTGGGTGGGCAGGGGAAGCTGAACCCCATTTTCTATTTCGAAATATCCTTCAGAGGCCCCGTCACGAAGCCTCCGGTGAGGTTGTTAATATTATTGGAGATTTCGATCTTGGATTGATGAAGTTCTTTGATTTTACACGCTCAACTCTACGATCAGCTTTTGATAGCAATGTTGTGTATCAGTTTGAGATAATGGAATATATTTTTGACTATGCATTTGAGCGAATTGGTGTTGAAGGTGGATAGGTGGAGCATCCCATTTTAATGACCGAGTGCCCCTATAATCCACTTCAGTCCCGCAGCAAGATGACAGAGCTCCTTTTTGAGACTTATGGTGTCCCATATTTAGCTTTTGGAGTTGATGCTGCATTCAGCTACAAGTACAATTGGGAAATTTTGATAGTGATGGTCTAGTCGTATGTGCAGGATTTACCACAAGCCATGTTATTCCTGTAAGTTCATTTATCCTGGTCTAATTTTTTTTTTTTTTTATCAGGCTGTCATAAATATTTATTGAAGAATTGGATTTTCAATACCTGGCTGAAAGCTTTTAGATATTAATATCAAAAAATTCTAGGAGCATCAAGGGTGGATTTTGACCAATAATACTTCATGGTTTCTCTTTCTCTGCCCTTGTTTTAGCCTTTTCTTGATAAATTCCTATTGTTGTCTCAAAAGTTCCCTTTTCTTCTTGTTTTGTTTTTCTTTTACCACCTTTCTATCATCTCCTTTTCTTACCTGATTTGATGCCTTATTCTTGAACTTGGATGTCAGGGATGGATACTGACAGGGCTTAACCCAGCTACAATGATTACTTGGGTATTCTTGGGTTCCCATCTTGTAGGCTGTCTCTCAAGAGTATTAGATCATAAATCTCCTTTTCTTTGGTTATTTATGTTTTACCTTTTATATTCTCATTAACCATTAGTCATTATCAGTGGACATCCTTATTTTTATCAATGTTCTATGTTTTATGTGTTTTATGTGCAGGTTAAGCTAAGCGTGGCTGGAGTTTCTCAAAAGAATAAAAACTACTCCTTTATTTAGGCCCTCGGTTCCAGATTTGAACCAGGGCTCTGATACCAGATGTAATGACCATAATTAAATTAACGTTTAAATTTCTACCAAATTACTGTAATTTCTGTAATTTCTATAAGCTTTACAAAGAAGTAAACTTTTCAAAATTTTCAAATTATCTCAACACTTACGCTAACACTTACACAAGTAGAATTTGGTAATAAGTAATAAATCTAAGAAAACAATCCATGAATTGAATTTACATACCTCACTCTGATGCTACCCGCAACTTGCTCCCTTCTTGCTCCCTTCGCTTGCTTCCTTAGCTTGAACCTGATGTTGCTCCTTAGGACACCCCAAAACCAACCTCCCTGCCGATTAGTAGCGCCTAGCCCTAGGACATCAATGGATGTCCTAGCCCTCTGAGCCCAAAACCTTTACAGCTCCCCGGTGCACTGTAAATTCCACTGTAGATTTCACTCTCTCTAATCCTCCAAGCTCTTCCCCCTCTCGTAGAATGAACCCCCCATCATCCTTCTCCACTTCCCTTATTTCTCCTTCACCGCCCTTCCTCCATTAAATCCCACCTAACTCTTTATTACACCTTATCCCATTCTTAATGACCTTATCCTATTATTTAAATGCCTTATCCCTTATTTAAATGCCTTATCCATTATTAAATGCCTTATCATGCCTTATCCCATTCACGGGAACGTAACTTAAATTAGTATTATATTTTTATTATTAACCTCTAATTTACTACTTAATTAATTAGTTAATTAATTAATAATCAAATTAATTATATTATATTATAAATTAATCAAATTAACCAAATTAATTTAAACATTATCAAATTAATTTAAACATTATATTATATTATCCACCCCTTATTCAATACTTCTTTTTTTTGGATTATTTATTAAATTAAAACATCTTAATAATTAAGGGTCGTTACAATACAACTCCCTTCTTTTCATCTATCTCTGAATCCATTACAATAGACGTTTCCTTGTAGTTGGGATGCTATGAATCAACGTAGTTTTAGTTCTCTTCTATTTTCATCGTAGAAGACCTCATGATTACAGGTTCTTCATTAGATTACTTTCTTGCAACGAAAGGTGAACTTAGTCATGCATTTCAAATGACGATACTTTTGGCATCAATGGATAGCTCAATTTTGTCTATAAACCAAATGAATTTAAGGAAATTAGTGGGAATGGTTGGCAATACTTACAAGCAAGAACCTGTTGTTTGAGCTTGGTTCAACAATTCATACCTTACTAAATCTACATTAGGCTTTATTTTATAGTAGTTTTCATGGTACTTCAACATTTTCTAACTCATAGCACTCTACCATGGATAAGTTAGCTTGCTTTCCAATTCAGTTCCTATACTATTGTTTACAAAAACCCATAATTGTATAAAGAACAAATAATTTTCTTTTGTTTGATGCTCATGATGCTAGAACTACCAAAAATATTTATTCATGGAAGAGGAATTTCAAATCAACATTTTTTCTAACTCAAAAAACTTATTAGCTTTCCTTCATTCTCCTCACGGTGTCTAAAAAATAGAGATGAAGTACAATTTACACCAAACAAGAAAATATATATGACGCTTGTCTCAAAGCTTCTCTCCCCAAAAAAATCTCCATTAAAATATGAATGAGATGTATCTAGCAAAAAACATCAATTTGTGTTGTAAAGGCTATATAGGGGTTACCCAAGATTACCATGGAAGATTTACCTTGGATTTTCTTGACAAGGGATCTTCGAACCAGTAACTAACTTTGGTGTTCTATTTGTAATTTTGTATAGGCCTATAAAATATTTACTCACTAGGTCAGGGTTCTTCTATTCTTTTGAGCTTACAAGGATTGCCATTTGTGTTTGTAAAACACTAATAGACCCATTTTCCTCCACTTGATAGGTCATTGATCATTGGGACATTCTCTTCCTATTCGAATTCTATTGCTTCCAGCCATCGACTAGCAATGGATCCCATTTTCCTCCCCTCACAAGAAGTCATTTTTCCTGTTGACGATACCAATGGTAGTCCACCATGCATGCAAACTTCAAAGGAAGCCTTTAAAATTTAAATTGTCTATTAGAAGCACAAAATATCAATCAGGTTGCAACACAATTGATTAAATTTCATGGAATCTATCAAAAAAAGAATAGAAATGATCGTTTAAATGTGGTTTGGCATTTTTCCATGCTAATCTATCTTTGTCATAGACCTATAGGAAATATTGTGCATAGTATATTTTAGAGTAGTTGGCTTCTCCAAAATAGTAGTAAAGGGCTCTAATAATTCGAGAAATTCCTAAATTGTAGGTGGCTAAATGAAGGAATTTATATCATCCACATAATTATTTTCTTACTCCATTTCATCAAGATGATTGGCTTAGGGAATCAACTAGGTGTTCTCATTCTAGGAAGATAGCATACTCAATTTTCACATCTAATCAATGATATCAGTAAAGCTTCTTATTTATACATCATATGCTTTCAAATTCTATTGTAAAAACAATAATTTTTTCTTCTTACAGATATTTTTGGCATCAATGGACACCTCAGTTCTATCTATAATCTCAACAACTTTAAAGAAATTAGTTGGAATGGTTGGATACTTCCAAATGAGCACCTGCTATTTGAGCTTGGTTCAACACTTCATCCCATACTTCATCTACATTAGACTTTATTTTATAGTAGTTTTCATGGTACTTTAACATTTGCTAACTCGTAGCACTCTTCCAAGGAGAATTCAAATTGCTTTCCAACTCAATTCCCCTAAGCTTTCGACATAAATCATTTAAATGATCATGCCATCTGAATGCATCCTTCACATCTCTTGCATGTACCATTGTTTCCAAAAACACAAAATTGTATAAAGGATAATTGATGTTCTATTTTTTTATGTCGATGATGCTGTAACTGCCAAAAATATTTACTCATGGAAGAGGAATGTCAAATGAATGGTTTTTTTGACAGAACTAAGGTGTACATTGTGATTCATCAAATTTATTTTTTTGATTCAGAACTGAGGTGTCCAGTAATGTGTTCTTCTTAAAGATTCTTTTGGCTAATCTAACTCTGTACATGAAAACACACACAGTATTACACATAATACACCATACCACCATGTATTCTTGGATTTCTTACTGGTTATACAAAACATCCTCAAATCCCAAGTAGTTTCCCTCACCATCACTAAAAATGAATTGTAATTTGCAAGTTGGATATAATTTTTCAAAGCAACAAAATAAACAGTGAAAGAACAATAACAAACATACTTATCAGAAGAAACATGCCATGTTTTTGAGAAAGGTATCAATCAGACCAAAGAATTGTGTACATAACAACCCTCTGAGTTGAAACTGGCCAAAAACTGCTCGTTTTCAGTTGAACACTGAATAGAATGACCACCATGGAATGAAATGGGGTTCAAACGAAAGGTTAAATAAAAGTCAAAAATAATTTAAACCCACAAAAAATTGATCATTTACCTCCAAAATCTAAAATTTGAGGGTTTCCATTTCGATTGCATCCATGCCCATTTTTATCATCAATGTCCGAGGAACCAGATTTAGACGAAAATTTAGAGAGATCAAGTCGAAACCATGAAATTTGGATGGAGTTTTAGAGATATCCATTGGAAACCGTGAATTTTTTAAGAGAACCATGGCCATCAATCCACGTTCAGCTGAATTCAAAAAAAATGCATGATATCTTCGAGGAAAAATTGAAAACATCAGAGTGGGGTTTCCAATGCAATTCCATTCACGCCATTTTTTTCCAATTATTGCCGATAAGAGAAAGGTTTCCAATCCATGGCACATTCGCATGAAGTTTTGTGAATGGTGGTGGCTGAAGCAGGGTTGAGAGGAGCCCTCATCGTTCATTGTAATTTCCCCTGCATCTCTCGATTATTCTATGCATCTACGAATGCACCTACAACCTGTACTAACACATACAACAACACATCATTGATTTAATGCCATTTAATTCGTCCTCATAAATATTGATTTAATATAAAATATATATCAAGTTGTGTACTAACACATCCAACAACAAATCAAATGATTTAATGCCATTTAACTCATCCTCATAAATATTGATTTAATATAAAATAGATATTTATGGTAGGGAATCTTTGATAAAAGTGAAATAATTCTAGGTAGATTTGATAAAAGTAAAATATAGAATTAATATATTAGAAAAATGTCTACATGGCATTATTTTATCAATTTATTGATTTTTTCTTAGGAGGACCATTTTGATTTTAAATTTCCTCTAATGACCTGGGGAGTCATGGACTTAGAGGTAAAGACACAATATGTGTGATATTGGATCCTAGTCTAGCCTATTGTCGGTAAACCACTCTTTAAGGCAGTAAACGAGATAAGCAGTCGGAAAACGAATTCAATTTACATGAAATAAAATAACACCTTAGGTTGAAACCCATTACGAGAAAGCCATATTTTATGAATTAGGCCTTTAATCTTCCTTTTGTGATTGAAGCTATGTAAAATTAAAGTACAAGAAATAAAATGCTAAACTAATGTAGGAACAAACTGTAGGAAATGAAACTAGGTGCAGGAAGTAAAGTGTGGGAAACTCAAAATCATCAAACTCAATCAACACCCGAGATTCCCTTAGAATCAAAACTACCCTTTTAAATGTATACACCTTTCATAAAGAAGTAATGACTGAATCAAAGGCACAAGAGTGATGGATATTTAATACAATGGGCATTTAGAAGAAATGTCTAACTAAGTTTTAGGAAGAAAATAATGAATGGGGTGTGATACTTGTTTATTTTTTGCATTCAAAAGATTGTGTATATGATAAGGTCATAATGAATTAATCAATCTCTAAAGTAATAAACCATACCAAAACAGAAATGATATGTAATGGAAATATGATTATGTAATGGAATGGATCTAATGCATCATGGATATATGCATATGATGGAATGAATTAGATCTTAAACAAGGGGAGAATGTTTGGACATAATTCGTGGGTGTGGAAGAGTGTTTGTGGGTAGAATTGCAAGTGGGATATGAATAATTGGAGAGAGAAAAATACCTTCTACAATTGTTCTATGTGTATGAACTCAATCTAGATGCATATAGCGGCTGCAAAAGGTATTTGTTTGTTAATGAAAATGGGTGGTAGCAAGTATGCAAATTGATCATATGAATTTAATCTTGAAGTGTATTATTCCAATCGATTTCTGAAGAAAGCATAAGATTCATATACAGGACGACGGTTTGTAAATGAATTGAAATGCAATGAGAATGAATGAAACAAAAGAGAGTATTGGAAATAATTAATATAAATAACATATCTTCAAGATTGGTGCACACAAATGAATGGTAAAATGAAATATGAGTGTTAATTACCAAAACTAATCTAAAGGAAAGAATTAAAATGCATTTGAGTTGAATCCAATCAATAATCAAAACCAAAATTGAATTGCATGTAAACAAACAACACCATACTAATCTACAAAATAAATAACGTATGACAACACTTACCCTCACTGATGGCCTCTTCCAAGGAGGTCAATGCTTCTAAGAAAGACTCAGATCAAGTTAGAACCATGTTTCATGTGGTAGGAACAATAAATTCTTTATTGAGATCAAAAACTTTGTTTTTACATGGCCAACAACTCCTCAAAGCTTTCTCACAAGAATAAATCTCTCGTTTACAAAACATTCATGAAAATAATGACTCCCTTCTCAACCCTATGAGGCTCTATTTATACATAAAAATCCAAGGATAAAGGATAGAACCGAATCCCCCAAACTCAAATTTTGGTTAAAACCAATTTTACAAATTTTGGAATGAAATCACAAAAATGTGAGTTTTTCATCAATTTGGGAAGATTCGAGTTATAGATCCACCCATATATTCCAAAAAAAAATGAATTATGAAAAAGAGCTTGCACTATACACAATTTTCCACATTCTAGACAAAACCCATATCGTATAATTTTTGGATCTGATAGCATATGCACGGAAATCAAGGTGCAAGTTGGGAGTTATAGATTTTTGTTAATTTTTGCAGAATCATTCCCCCTGATTTGGAGGTCCACACGTGAGATATTGGTGAATTATGAAACACATATCATCATGTCAATGTCGTTCTGGACAAAACCCATGTTCTCGATTTTCTTCTAGAAGCACGCCAATATGACAAGCTACAATATCAAGTATGTGAATAGCTATATTGGTGCAAAATGTTGAACCGCAGTAATGATACGTGAATGTTGATCATGCAAATCAGAATTTATCAACTATCATTAGTAAAACATGATATAATCATATTTTAATCACTAAAAGTATAGAAAATTATGTATTAGCCACGTAGGATTAATAACAAGAGACAATATAGGTTTATGGTGTGATTAGGGATATATTATTGGTAAAATGTGGTGAGAATGTGTAATGATTAATGTATTTGTGTACCATAAATATGAAAAAATTGGAGCCCAACACACCCCAAAATACAAGGATTTGTATGCCCTCATGTAAACAAGGTGAATAACTTATGATACATTGCTTATATATTTATGTGACTTTGTTCCTTTTGTTTAGGTGTTGGCTCTTGTGGAGCGACACTATAGAAATTGATTATACTGTCACAGATTGATTTAAAATAGAGAAACACAATTATCATGAAAATGGAGGAGAAGAAAAGGATGGGTTATCACAGGGTGACAATGAGAGGTATGAGTGTTGATAATGTGAAATGATGGGGATGGTGGTCGTATGAACTTGGACACATTTATACTCTGTATTTTATATTCTTTCTAAGACCAAGATTTACATGTGGTTCTTTGCTTGAATATGAAACCATGACTTCATCCTCTTATTCAGAACATTCATATGAACTAGGAATTCTTTATGATGTACAAGGAGAGGAAACTAAAGATGTTTCTTTATGTTTGTATTTGTATACCACATATTTCCTTTTCATTGCTTGGTCTTATGATCAAAGTATAATTTTCATTATAATTGGTGGAGTGAAAATGGAAGGTTTGGTGAGTAGTTGTGATGGTACTTTCTAAGTGGTATTGGAGTGTGTAGTAGGTGATAATTGTTATGCATCATTTTTTCCAAATTATTAGTAAATTAAATGTATTTGTACATGTTTTACCTCAAGTTACCCATTCTTTGAATTATAATGCACGATGAAGTGGAAAATATGAAGAAACTAATGAAAGATCTTTGGAAAGATGATGTGGACTGTTGAAAGATGAAGATGAGGCATAGCAAGGTTGAGAACTATTGAAGAGAATGGAAGTTGATCTACTAGATCTAGAAACAAAAACTGGTTGAGATGAACTAAATATGTTGGAGATGTTGGAGATGTTGAAGAGAGACTTTGAAGATATAGAATGGATATAGAAATATCCCCCAAACCCAAGAGTTTGCATGTCCTCATGCATACTTCCTAACACAGAGTGGCATGCGGCTAGAAGAAAATAGTTTCTACCAAATTTTGTTGATACCAATCCGAGAGTTGCTAAGAACAGAAATTTGAGAGCTGATAATGAATTGTGGGGACAAAGTCCATGATTGTTAAGCTTGACCAAATAGAGATAAAATCATAAGATCGTATAATAAACTGATCATAACATGAAGTACATCCATTATCACATTTTGACAATTTATATTTGAACAATTTTGGAAGATCACTTACGAATATTCCCCCTATATCACTGACTGAGATAATTCAAGCATAACCCACAAAAATGTATAATCATCCTTTTCGTTCTATATAAAATATTTATATTTTCTTGATTACACAAAATTCATAAAAAGATTAGGAGCACTTATGTTTAGAGAGACCTGTATAAATTAGAGTAGGGATTTTGTTCTTTTCCTTTAGGAGGGAAAATAAAAGAGTATTAGTAGTCTCAACATATTAAAACCCCATAGGAAACCAATCAACCTTTTTCACTCTAAAAATATTTACAGTCATTCAAGTAATAAAGACAAATTTCACAGTTGAGTATATTAAGCTTTTAATACCATGGTCCCACTCTTAAGATAGTACATCTTACATATAGTATGAATTGGATGATAGGGTATTAAGGTAAACTTAGGTTTATTCTCAAATGGAGAATAAATGGATTTTAATTAACCTTTAGTTCAACCCTGCATGCTTCTTCTTAATGATTTACACAATTATATCATTCATACAAACAAATATAGATTAGGGATATCAAAATCAAAACCCATTGCCAACAATCATGTTTAGTACTCTGATGGGGTAATTTTTACATCTATGAAATGTCCTTCCCAGACAAAATGCCCCATTGCCCACGAGCCTGTTCAATACCCTGATGGGTTTTCCTAGTCATACCACAAGCCGATACCCACTGCCAGCAGACCTTTTTAGTATCCTGGCGAGTTATCCTCTTACACCCATTTTCCATCAAAGGCTCTTGTCCCAAACTTTACCCTTAAGATAAAATTTATATATTTCATTCTCACGGCTTAATGGGGGAGCATATTTGAAAATATTTTTACGGGATGGTATTGGGTTGGAAGATATTTTATAGATTGCCCATAAAATATTGTTCATATAAAAAATAGACTTATGTATTAATATTAGTCCAAATACATATCATGGTCAAACTTAGTTAATGTGTGGTGGATGAGGCCATGAAAGAATGACCTAAAGGTGCCTCTAGTCCCCAAGTTCATCTTCTCAATATAATTATGATAGTGTTCACATGGGTAGAAACATCATGCACTCTCCTGTTACTCTTTAATAAGGATGATCTATTGACCAACCTTGAGATTAGATTAGGTTTTACTAAATACCTATGGCCTCATAATATGGACTTTTAACTTCATGTAATCCCATACTATAATCAAAGACAAGGTTGTGAGTTACTGCTATAATAAATGATCTGAAATTTTGTATAAAGAATGGAAATGAAATCTCTTGAAAATGATAGGTTGTGACAAAAAATATTGGGTTTGATTGAACTTTTTTCTCTTTTAGTTTTTGATTATTAATGATTACTTGAACTATAAACTTGTTCAAGGAAAACAATTCATAAAAATAGTAGAGAAAAACTAATAAAGCTCATAGTATATAGTCTTTAGAGAAACAAAGTTTAGGAGAGTAATAGAAAAATGGGTTTAGTTGTTCCAAAATAATCTTAGGTAACAAAATATTAGAATAAAAGACAGTTTTGATGAAACAATAGAACCAAAAGAAATGAAATTACTTCCCTGAATAAGTCATGAAGATGTTCTCCCAATCCAAATAAAATGATGATACCTGCAAAACTCCAACAAATCATCATAGCCTAATTTATTTAAAAAAGTTGGAAAAATATATGACTATCGGATGAAAAACATATAAAAAAATTTGGACAACAAACTCCTTTAATATTAGTTTCTTAGCTTGATAGCTACAATTATTGAAAAAGAAAAAAAAAGCAATGTTGCACCAAACTAACAACTATATGCAACTCTATGGAGTGAGTGAATTATCTAGCATCATGTTTGATTACTCAGATGGAGTGTGGTTTCAAAAGATGATGCAGTTGATGACAGTGATAATGATGATGGTTCTCATAATCTAATCTTGATATAGTCTATACAACTATGATGATGCTACTGATTCAATGGTATGCTTGTGCTCAAGACCATTGTCTTCAATACCTCCCTAGCTAGGAGGAAGTGTTGATATTATGGTAGCTATGGGAGGTATTTACCTCCATGTGTAAACTTGATGAAAATAGAATATTCCATGAAGTAATAAGAAACCCTAATGAGCTGGTTAATAACCCTAGAAGACAAGTCAGCTCAAGAAGATAATTTGTATTACGTTATTATCCTCCAAGAGAAGAAGTTAGCCAGAAGAAATATAATATAGGTACTTAGAATGAGTGGTCGGCCCAAGAAATTAGCCATAATTAGTATAAATACAGGAGGCTAGTCTTTATTCTGGTAGGCATTCTCAGAACTACAGAGCTCACTTGTGTGCACTGCAGTTAGCCAGTTTGTTCACAAGTTTGGAGGAGAAGTTGTCGTTGCAACTGTTGCAGCTAGCAGATCACATTTTTTCTTGGAGTATCTCTTGGTTATGGTTTGGACTATCTGATCAACTCTTGTTTTGTGTACTATCCTTGGAGAAAGGTGTGCTACCCTTTGTTTGTCTATCTAGCCTAGGGTTTTCTTCCAGAGTGATTCTCTATCAAGGTTAAGGTGCTCGGAGGGTGGCTTCAACCTATGGTTGGGTGACAATAGTGATATTGTCTACAGTAAAATGAGCACATCCATTATATTCTAACAGTTAGAATGTGACACATGTCACCCACCTGATTGGGCCATGTGTCTGCTTCTAGTATTTCTCCACGTGGCAATAGATCGTGCAGTCCAGAGACTAGGCACTATAGTGGGGAAAGATGTGACAGGTTGCATTAGGTCGAAAATTCTTTAAGGCATTAAGTCTAGAGTACATATCCACCATTGATTCTAGAAGACACACATCGAAGGATCATCGAATTTGGGTAAAATCACTCCGGGAGAACACGCAAGAGGAAAGTTTGAAACTTATGAATCCCGAAGAGCCGAAGCGATTCACAACCATTGATCTGTGGGAGGACACCCGTCGGAAGATCGTGAACTCCGGGTAAAAGCGTTATGGGGGGAGGTAAGCAAGGAAGGTTTAGACTCCCGAAGCAAGGAGTCCTGAAGTGGATCTCGATCATTGATTGTGAAAGAGGACAAGGACCATTGATTTGGTCCTGGCTGAAATTTTTGAAGTTCTGAAGCTCAAGACAAGCACCTTTTCAACTAAGCGTAGGGTCCTGGCCATGGTCATATGAAAATTGAAATTTGAGGGAAGGAGGGATAAGAGTTGAAATGGTAGTCTTCGAGACAAAAAAGTGCTAAGGAAGGATTTAGCCACAATTTCTAGTCGTGGTCGCCTGGGAAGGTGGTTTGAAGGAAGCCCTTGTGCAAGATGAAACTCTTTGTCAGCCAAGGATAACAAGACACTGTTATTTTTCGAAGAATAGGGATATGATCTCCATGAACAAAAAATAGAAAGAGACTTCTAGCATGGTTTGGCAATTTTTTTTATCATATGCATAATTCTAACAAAATGGTCGCTTGCACATTTTGCAAAATAAGGGGTTTAAACACCTCAACTCAACATGTGTATTGAGGAAATGGAAGAAGGCAGGGGAGCATCCAGTCATGATAAGTAGGCCAAAGGATAGAATACTAGAGTTGGTAATGCAGAGACAGAGTCTAATGGATGCAAGGGAAAATGAGAGTAGGAAACGTTAATAGAAACGGTAAGAATATTGAATATGAAAGTGTAGATCTACAAAGAAGACAACGAGAGACTGATGAGAGAGAAAATTCAGATAAATGCTTGAGTGTTGCAGAGATAAATGAAGAAGGGATCAAACTCAAGACAAGAGGAAGAAGGCAGGTTCCATTAAAGAAGGGATGATATTGGAAGAGATGGTTATTCTAGAAGTGCTAGCAGAGCTCATGGACACCACTCACCTTCTTACTCAGAAAGAAATTTTTATGCATCAGATGATCTCGTAAGCAGTCCAGAGGTGTCTCTTGTCAGACACCAAAGAAGGAAACAAGAGGTAGATAGTTTGCAAGGAGAATTGAGGAAGCTCAAGACACCTTCCTTTGAGGGTGAAAGAGAAAGGGAAGATGATGTTGAAGCATGGCTTCTTGGGCTCAGAAGATATTTTTAGTTGCATAACTATTCATCCAACCTAGAAGCTAGGATTTCCACCTACCATTTACATGGAAAATATGCAATGTGGTGGTACCAACTGAAGAAAGTGGAACATGTTAATGAAAGTAGGATCACTTGGAAGTAGTTCAAGAAGTACTTCCAGAAGGAGTACCTCTCAAAGCATTTGTATGACAAGAAAATGCAGGAGTTCTTTGAACTCCAGTTGGGAAGCATGACTATGGTAGACTATGAGAAGAAGTTCTTGGGATTGTTAAAGTATGTCAGGTTTAGTGGTGATGAGAAAGTGAAAATACAGAGATTTCTTAGTGGAATGCCAATGTTTTATAAGGAAAAGATCAAATATGATGAGCCCAAGAACTTGATTGAGGCCATCAGGAAGGCTAAAGAATCCCTGCAGAAATCTTAGAAGGACAAGAAAAATTCAAATCCCGATCAGAGGAGGAAAGGATTCAAACCTCCCTTCAATATGAATGATCCTAATAGAAATCATCGAGATCAATATGCTAAAGGAGATTTCAAGAAAGAAGATTCCTTGGGAAAAAGTTGAATACCACCAATCCAATGATGGGGAAGATCACCTGTACAAGGATTTCCCACACAGAAAGGACATAGTGAATACTGTGCACAACATCCAAGAGGCTCCAACAGTCGGAGATATGGGAAGAATCTACATAGCTTTAAACGATCGACAAGCAGAGTACCAGTCCAATATGATCGAGGTGGAAGGTAAGATCATAAATCAGCTTGTTGCTATTTTGATTAATTCGAGATCAATTCATTGATACATTGATCCTAAGATAGTGGAGAGATTACATTTGCAGAAAAGTAAACTTGGAAAAACAAGTTTGGTTTAGTTATCCACTGGAATGAAAAGAAGAATACATGATATGGTCAAAAGTTGTTCCATAAATCTTAATGGCATGAATACTAGTATTGATCTAAGTATCATACCATTGAGGTCTTATGATATTACGATTGGAATCGATTGGTTGGAATAGAATCATGTTGTCCTAGATTTTCATAACAAGACATTTACATGTCTTGGTGGAAATGGAAAACAAAGCACTGTGAAAGGAGTTCCAAGACCCATCTTTATAAGGGAGATTTCATCCTCACAACTAAAAATATGTTTTAGGAAAGGATGTCAATTGTATGAA
Source organism: Picea abies (assembly GCA_900067695.1). Classification (NCBI taxonomy): domain Eukaryota; kingdom Viridiplantae; phylum Streptophyta; class Pinopsida; order Pinales; family Pinaceae; genus Picea; species Picea abies. The sequence goes on along the minus strand of CBVK0100190576.1, from coordinate 6,885 downwards.
ACTCATGTGGAAGAGAAAGATAATGCAAAGGGGACAAGCTTCAAATATTTCTCGGTACTACATGAATTTGAAGATGTATTCCCAGAAATACCTGGATTGCCACCAATAAGAGAGATAGATTTCACAATTAATTTAGTGTCAGGAGCTGCCTCCATGTCAAAAACACCTTACAAAATGAGCACACCAGAGTTAAAATAATTACAAATGCAATTGGAGGAATTGTTGAAGAAAGGGTACATACGTCCAAGTGTTTCACCTTGGGGAGTACCAATACTTTTTGTCAAAAAGAAGGATGGAACCTTGAGGCTGTGTATTAAATTTCGAGAGATAAACAAGTACACTATAAAGAACAAGTATCCTCTACCCCTAATTGATGACCTGTTTGATCATCTAAGAGGAGAAAAGATATTTTCAAAAATTGACCTGAGGGCAGGATACCATCAGGTAAGAATCAAGGAAGAAGACATTCATAAGAAATCCTTTAGGACCAGGTATGGGAACTAGGATTTTTTAGTGGTGCCATTTGGACTGATCAATGCACCAGTTGTATTCCTTCTTAATGGGAAATATTTTCATAGTATTCCTGGATGACATACTTATCTATTCTAAGTCTGAAGAGGACCATGAACATCACTTAAGACTAGCATTGCAAGTATTGAGAGAAATTTAGTTGTATGCCAAGTTGAGTAAGTGTTATTTTTATCAAAAGTATATCCATTACTTGGGACACATTATTTCAGAGAAGGGAATAGCACTAAATCCAAAGAATATCAAAGCCATTAGAGGATAGCCAACACCCAAAAATGTGTCAGACGTCAGATATTTTATGGGATTAGCTGGATCTACAGAAGGTTTATAGTAGGTTTCTCTAAGATTTATCATCCCATCACTTATTTGCAAAAGAAGGGAACTAAATTTGAATGGAAACTCAAGTGTGAAAACAATTTTAATCAATTGAAGGAATTACTTACTAGTGCACCTGTGTTAAATATTGTTGACCCAAATGAAAGTTTTGTGGTATGTACATACGCATGTAAGGAAGGACTTTGGGGAGTCCTCATGCAAAATGGACATGTCATTGGATATGAGTCCAGAAATATTAAGGAACATGAGAGGAACTATGCCACACATGACTTGGAACTTGATGCCATTGTTCATGCCTTGAGCATGTGGAGGCATTATCTCATGGGGAAGAAATTTGAATTAAGGACAGACCACATTGTCCTAAAGTATATTTTTAAACAATCGATCTTGAATATTAGGAAAACAAGATGGCTAGAATTTTTAAGTGAATATGACTTCGATATAAAGCATATCAAGGGAAAGGAGAATAAAATTGTCGATGCACTTAGTAGAAGAATGTATATCATGCATTATACTATTGTCAGTATGCATCAGTTAGACTTGAAGAGCGTAATTTTAGATGGTCTTGTTACAGAACAACATTACCTACAGGTAAAGGAAAACTTACAGCAAGGAGATGTAAAACAAAAAATAAAGGAGTATGAGATAAAGGAAGACAAACTACTCATGCATAAAAATAGAATCTATGTTCCTAGTTCTAGAGAACTACAAAATTTGGTACTAAAGGAAATGGAGGATGTTCCTTATGCTAGACATCCCGGTTACCAGAAAAAAATACCAGTAGTAAGACACCAGTTTTTTTGGCCGGGAATGAAGAAGGATGTTGTTGATTACATTGCTCGATGTATGGAATGTCATAAGGTGAAGGTTGAGCATAGGCACCTAGCGGGTTTGATGCATCCATTGCCAATCCTAGAGAAGAAATGGGAAGTGATCACCATGGATTTCATCATAGGATTACCCAGAACGAATAAGAAACATGATTCAATCATGGTGGTTGTTGAAAAATTAACAAGCGTTGCTCATTTTGTGCCTGTGAAGACAACGCATACAACAACTAATATTGCAGAACTTTTCATGAAGGAAATTGCTAGGTTTCATGGGATACCTAGGAAAATTGTCTCGGATAGAGATACAAAGTTTACCTCCAATTTCTGGAGGGGATTGTTTAAAGAATGTGGCACAAATCTAAACTTTAGCACAACATATCATCCCTAGACAGATGGGGAAACATAGAGAGTCAATCGAATAACTGAATACATGCTAAGAATGTATGTTATGGATAAGCCATCTAAGTGGAAAGATTATTTACACTTGGTTGAGTTTGCATATAATAATGGGTATCAAGCTTCATTGAGAATGTGCCCATTTAAAGCATTGTATGGTAGGAAATGTGATCCTCCAGTAAGCTAGGAAAACGCAACATATAGAGTGGTTCTTGGGCCGGAGTTGCTCAATGACATGGAAGACCAGGTGGTCAAGATCAAGAAGAATTTAAAGGAAGCTCAGGATAGACAGAAAGTTTATGCACACAAGAAAAGGATAGCTGGATAATTTAAAGTAGGGGAGCATGTACTTTTAAAAGTGAAGCCTGAGAAAATATGTTTGAAATTGGGTAGCTGCACAAAGCTGGCAACCAGATTCTATGGTCCATTTGAAATATTGGACAGAATAGGGCCAGTTGCATACATGCTTGCATTGCCTACTTCCATGAATGTGCATAATGTATTTCATGTCTCTTTACTAAAGAAATATGTTCATGATCCTAACCATGTTATTGATTGGCATATTGTTTAGGTAGTGACAAAAGGAGATTTTCAGGCTCAGCTAGTGCAGGTACTGGACATAAAAGTCAAAATGCTATAAAATCAAGTTATAAAGCTGGTAAAAGTTCAATGGACCTGTTATGGTCCTAAAGATGCTACCTGAGATCATGAATATGCCATGCGGGCATATTACCCGCATCATTTTTAATAAAGTTGAGATTTCAATCTCTATTTTGTATATGCATTGAGGACAGTGCCAAAATAAGGGGGAGGGGATGTAACACCCTAGGTTCTGAAGCCCCATTTTAAATAATGTATTGTTACAATGCTGAGAGGATAGAGTGTCCAAACAATTATTAAAAGGCCATTATTCCCAAGACATGTAATGTTTTTATCATTATTAATAATAAACACATCGTTGGATGTTAGATAGATAAGGACTAGAGTTATAGGGGGATATGATTCCACAATAGAGTAGGCTTGAGGGGATAAGTGTTTATTCCTATTTTAATTACCCTTTTATCTAAGGGAGGGGATCGATTATGTGAGCTTCTTGGGGAAGGCCGGGAGGTTCTTGATTCCCCACGAGAGATACTTAAACACATCCTTGGTCTAATTGTGGGGTTGGTTCATTGGTCATTGGTTGTTGGTCGACAATTATTGGTCATTCGAATGATGGATTGTTCATTGATTTCTTGTACACTCCTTAATTTCCCTCACACACTTCCATGCACTCACTTACCCATTCATTGATCCATCCATCACCTGTGTCTTAGCTTGGGAAGGGAAACAAAATACTGAAGAATTAGCCACTGGATAGTTGGTTGTAATAGTCATTGGTGAAATCCATCCATGACCTGGGGCCTGCATGTGTGAGATGCATTGGCATGTGCCCTATTTTTCTCACAACTGTGAGTCCTAAGAGTTCCAACATTGAGATTCTAGACCAGCTGTGATGGAGGCCCTAGAAAAAGGAGAAGGACTACCTGAGGGACTGCGTGGAAGAGAAGGGTGGAGGTCTGTTCTCTTCGGGTGGTACAGGTTGGGTGGAAGAGAGATGGGTACTTGGATTGTTGTGGGTTTTGGGAAACATGTGAGATCTTGAGAGATGACTGGTTTGGGAACCCATGTACACTCTGGAACCGTCCTTGTAGATCCATATCCCTGGATCGAGGGTGACATTGTTGTTGAGATTTGGAGCAGTGGTTTCTATAGTTGGGTGGAATGTCCTTGGTATGCATCCACTTGGTGTCATATTCCATAAAGATAAGTGATCTATGTTATGGTATCATTTACATGTATATGAATGTATTTTCGTTGTATATTTAATTATTGTTTAATTGAATCTTTAGACTATGCATGCTTGCTGACTACTGTTGTGCATGTTGTTAAAGACTTTTCTTTTATGCATCCTTAAATTTTAAAAAGGTATCGTAAGAGAACTAATTCCAAGGGAGGGCTTGAAGGTAGCATGCTCTGGCCTATGGGTGGTTGGGGATGTTACACATCTACATGGAAATCGAGGTGCAAGTTGGAAATTTGGGATTTTTGTTAATTTTTGCAGAATCATTCCCCCTGAGATGGAGGTCCACATGTGCGATATGGGTGAATTATGACTCACATGTCAACATGTCAACATCATTCTGGACAAAACCCATGTTCTTGATTTCCTTCTAGAAGCACGCCAATATGAAAAGCTACAATATTATGTATGGGAATAGCTATAGTGGTGCAGAATGTTGAACCACAGTAATGGTACAAGAATTTTGATCATGCAAATCACACTTTATCAATTGTCATTAGTAAAACATGATATAATCATCTTTTGATCACTAAAAATATAGAAAGTCATGTATTTACCACGTAGGATGCATAACAAGAGACAATAGAGGTTTATAGTGTGATTAGGGATATATTATTGGCAAAATGCGTGGAGAATGTGTAAATTCTAACCTTGTACAATATCTACTACAAACTGATATTGAGAAAAGAACAAAAAAGATACAATGGCAAATACAAACATTACACAGATATTTTTCACTTGGAAACCCAAACCAGGAAAACCAACATATATTATATTCATACATTGTGTTACATTGTTTACAATACAATATACATATAGGAGCCAACGACATCCAAAGCCCTAACCCAATGACCTGGATTAGTCCAAAACCCTAATTCCTTAACCGGAAATAGAAAAACATCGGCAAAAAACCATGTCCCAAAAAAACCACCTAAATATCATGTGGTCCCGGAAATATGTTGTCCCGGTAATATGTCATCTTGGAAATATGTCGTCCCGGCGCGAAAAAAAAATTTGGGGGCGCTGCCCCTAAACCCCCGTGCGGGGGGCTCTGCCCCCCTGCGCGCCCGACACATATGCTACTACTTGTGCAAAGAATATAACACATACCCAACATTCTCCCACTTGTTGTTTTCTTTGCACACAGGGGGTTACAGGGTTACATAGTCAACAATCTAGGGCAACAATGCCCATGGATCCTCTATGTAACAACCCTTGATTATTAAGTATAATTAATTTATTAATATAATCCTAAAAGATTAGCTAAACTATATTTATTTATTAAAATAACCTTAACTAATTATTTGTTATTAATTAGTTATTCTTGATTATGATTAATTTAAGTATAATTAACTCATTAATCAATATGGTTAAAGATTGATTTAATTATTAATTAATTCATTAATTAATAAAGTATTATATAAAAGGTGGATAATTAAATATAATATTTAAATTAAGTTGCGTACACAAGAGGGGATCACATCAGAATCTGGAGAAGATATAAGAAATTTAATGAATGGATAGAATATTTAAATGAATGGATAAGGTGTTTAATAATGCGATAAGGTATTTGGTGGGGGAGTTAATGAAGGGAAGTCGGTGAAGGAGGGATAAGGGAGGAAAGAGTTGGGAGGAGGATTCATTCTACGGGAGTTGGCCATGAGTTTGGGAGCTCTGAGTATTGGACAAAGGGAGAAATTTTGTGTTTGGCATTGACACAATGGATCGAGTTGCTAGAGGTTTTGGGCTCGGAGGGCCAGGATATCCGTAGATATCCTGGAGCTAGGTCATTTTTCCTAGTTGGCAGGGTGGACAATAGTTTTGGGCAATTATTTTTTTGTGTTTGCAACAGGACCGGACTGTGTAACAGGTAGCAGCAAGAAGGCAGCTAACAACGGAAATTAGCATTAGAGTTAAGGTACTCAATTTGAATTTATGCATTACTCATTAATAAATTTTAATTTTATATGCATAAGTGTTAAGTAAATTTGGAATTATTTTGCTTTATACCGCTTGTAGAAATTACAGTAATTTGGTAGAAATGATTAAATGTTAATTGAAATCTAGTCTTTACATTTGGTATCAGATCTTAGTTGAAATACTGGAGCCTTGAGGGCCAAAGTCCCTCCCGCCTAACCTGCAAACCAAACCAAACGCATTATTAAATGATAATATAAGATATATATATATATATATGCAACAATAATGGAAAATGTAAATGCAAAATTCACCGAAGTAAAACAATAATTTATTTCCATTGTTATACAAAAAAAAAATTACGGACAGTTTATTTCCATAGTTATAAAAAAAAAAATTACAAACAGTTTATAGTTTATTACCAAAGTTTCATATTTATTCTGCAAAACCAAGAGAGGGATTACTCTTAAGTTACTTGGAATATATTGGAATTTATTTGTTTTAATTTGCAAATAGATCTTCAAGATGCCATTTCAAAAATCGTCAAAATTGTATGTTTGGATAGATGGACCTCAATAAAAATTGAAAACAAATGAATCTATATTGAAATTCCAGTTATTTAACAAACCATCTAATATAGATTTGAATCTTGATTCAAATTTCCTTGCTAATTTAAAGTCCTAAACGGAATCAGAAGAAAAGAGAGCATCCTATTTTGAATGAATTCTCACAATAGGATAACTTCATAGATCACACAAACTAGCTTTTTATTAATATGAGATGCCAGATAATAATTCTGGTACAATTTAAATTAAATATGCCCCAAGAAACTGAAGGGTACGCAGCATGAAAGTCGCTACTCAAGACCACGTGGACCTAGATAGCTATCAAACTGTATCTTTTAGATTCAGACATTAAGGCTGGAAGAAGAAGAGGAATAGTAGAAGATGAAGAATGGACACCAATGAATATCTCGCCTTCCTAGAACATCTTCTATAATGAAAGGTTCTCCCCTGAAGACTAAAATTAACTCTT